>NJDC01003884.1:617209-636823 GCA_002245475.1 Calephelis virginiensis
GGGTAGAGGGGGTAAGAGGGTGGAGAGATAGTGGGGAGAGGGGGGAGTTTCACTTCTATCGTGTGTGAATCGCACACACACACCTTTTATTTATTTTTATTTTACGATTACCTGTATTATTTATACAGGGTTACAGCCAGCCAATTTCTTAAAAAAGGTTCAGAATCGATAACACTTTCGATCTAGGAAAAAAAACCTAAAAATTAAATTAAACAATTTTCAATTTTTATCCAACGCAAAATACAAGATGCATAAAACTGGTTCCCACCGACAGCAGTCGCATTCGCAGGCTGGTGACGTCATGACTTGTACTAGGTAGGCACAACATAGTATGACAGTATGACAACATGTGAAGCATTTTCAGGCACTGTTTTAAATGAAAGTTAATATTACAATTGGGCATGATTTAAAGTACCTTTTATTTATTTAAGCCTACACGGAGTACTTAATTACATATCAAAATTTGTCCGGTCCTTTCAAAGTTACCCTGTACAAAGATATTTACTAATCTCTGCCCTGTATAAGTATCAGAATTTCACACACAAGTACACAATAGGATTGGTACATTTTAAATAAATAGAAATAACTTACAAGTATTTCACTTTACGCCTCAGGCTTCCCAGTTTTATGTGTACTCAGGCGTTGAGATAAACAAATTCTTACATCAGTATACTCAGCAACAAATAAAAACCGATAGATACCCTGACAACTCCCTATGCCGATGAAAAACTTGAATTTGCATTTTCCCCTTTACTTACGTATTCTTTATGAACCTAACAATTAAAAATCGGTAAGAGATTTATTGACTATCGGCTATTCATAAAATGATAAGGTTAAATAATTTGAGGTTGGGAAACTGCAAAAAAACGACTCAAATTTCGTTACTAGGTACGTCGCGATTTGGTAATTCTAAGCAGATTTTTAGAGAAAACACATTTGTACTCAGACCCAGACCTATCTTGCACTAGTCGAAAACAAAGCACTGATCTGATCATGATATTAATCATCAAAATATTTTAATTTTGACCAAGTATCAGCATAGAAAACACACAAAAAAAAAGAATAGTCGAATTACGAACCTTTCTTTTTCTTTGCGTTTGGAACAGACTATAAATGATACTACACTTCAACTTCTGACGGGCCCTATAGGGACGATTCGCAGCGCAATAATCCTCTTAGATCGCTATTATATATGGAGCAACACACACAATGCCGGACGCATCGATACGAATTTATGACTACTAGTGGTGCTTTCATTGATATTATATATACCTAATATGTATATTACAGCTCTATAACGTCCAGCATATCCTGATGAAACGTGGTGGAGAGGTTTGAAGGGCGGACATGTATAAATCAATACTTTACTCATTGACACGCCATGTAATGTAAATTAAAAAAAATCAACCGTATAGATGACAGCGCTATTTGTCCACGCGAAGTAAGCTGTCATTGTAAGCCAAAAAGTACATATAAAAAAATCAAAGAGTTCATCTAAATGTCAAGATTTGTTAAATTTTGATTAACGCAAATGTCAAAATGAAAATTGTTGAATTTTCAAATTATTTAAATCTAAATCTAAAAAAATATTATCAAAAATTTTGTTTAGAGAAAAATAGTTCGTCTCTTTTAATCTGCGAAAGCATAATGTTCTCGTTTTGTTAAGTATTTTATTACTCGCCACATAAAAATTGTGCTTTATTACCTAGTGCAATAGTTTGGTAAAAACCTGAAAATTTGTTCTGGGCATCAGACTTCTGCCGTTGAACCAACTGTAACTATTACACGTACACAAATACCTAAGCATGGACATTAACAAAAATCGATTTCAAAATTACCTACTAAACTTTATTCTACATACCTATTCTTCCCTTCCCCGTGGGAGTTGGCAAATGTTGCAAACAGATTTATTATTATTATTTAGTTAAAAGACTAACATGTTTTTAGATGATGAGGCGGCTACTTCACTTCAAGAAAACGTGACATTAATCATTTATATGCCCTGACCGTGCACTACTGCTTCAATAATATTGTTGATACTTAAATGGTAAGTTGGTATGTATAAGTTTTGTTTAATTGTTGTGCATAGCTCGTACTTGAACTTAGTACTCGTACTCTGTCGCCTCTGTAGTCTAGCGGTCTGGAGTAAGATTCGACTATATCAATATGTGTATTTGTGTTCAATTTCAAAAATAAAATCAACGTTGCCTGGGACTGAACATGTGCCCGGTTGCCGATAGGTTTGCCATCTGTTACATTGTGGGACTTTCTTCAGTTAGTCGTGACATGAGAGATCCCTCTAACGCGTTACCGACCGCAAGCAATAACTACGCTCTTTTGTTGTAAAGTCCCAGGTATGGAATGCATTAGGTAATAATACCGTTATAACTGGTACTACGAAAGTGTAGTAGGTGATAAGAAGTGTCTTCAGAATTACAAGGTGCTAAACATCAATGTGATGTGCACACACAATTCTTTTAATTTTCACGCAATGCTCGATGGTGAAACTCAACAGAAGATACTGAGTCCTCCAATATCTCAATTTTGATTTTTCTCAAAGAGCGTCCGTTAATTCAATATTATTTTCAGGTCATGGGAAACTCTGGGAGTGCAGATCAACTCGGTAGCAGCAGCATTGTCCTTGACATCATGTTACATTTACAATTATGTGTTGCATAATTGAAATGTCTTTGACAGAAAATAAATAAAATGTGAATAAAACCATTGGTTTTTTTAATATAAAAATCACATTGAAATTATTAATAACGTGGAATAGCCTGCCTCTTTTTTCATTTTAAAACTTGTCTGTATAGATAACTTCTCAGCTTCTTCAACTTACTTGCAATTAAAAAAAGAAATACAAATGTTAGATGTCGTGTTTAATTCTAGCATACGGTTTAACGCCAATGTTCCCCAGATGGCAGTCTGAACGGGTAGTTCTCTTACTAGTCTGTGTTCGTTGATGAAAACAATTTTGAGACCAAAAACGATACAGATTATGATTCGTAAATTAATGAAAATAATCTATAGCAACTCATGTCAAAGCATTATCAAAGATACTGGACGTTGATTGTCGTATTAAATCAGTATCAGCAATAGTTTTTAAAAAACATTACCAAGGACAAACACTACTGGGGGTTACCATAAGCTCTGAAACCAATATTATTTTAATGTTTTTCCAGATGTTGGTACGGGCTCCTTTGCAGGATAGACCATCTGTCTTCCTGCCAGACAACAAATAAAGGGCGAGCTTATACCGTGACATCCTACTAGGCTAGGTGGTAGAGTTTCGCAGCAACTCGCCCGGATTAGTATCACCATCTTACCTATTCCTGCCGCCGTAATGTCACTGCTTGCCGTTGACATGTTCCGATTCGGAGGATAAGGTAGCCTGTAAACTTAATTTTGCTAACATCCTGACCTCAGGTTGGCAACGCACCGTTACTGTTTTTGGTACTAAGTACTACTCTAGGCGGCTTGAACTTCTTACCTTCAGGAAATCCGTCTGCGTGTTTGCCTTCTAATATCATAATATAGTCTAATTGTCAGCGGAGCAAGACAACTTTAAGATGTATGTCATATAGTTGCTTTTATAAGTGGATATTTAGCAACATGGAAATAGATTTACGTTAAGCGTAAATGGTTTATTTAATAATGGAAGGACCCCTGCACGACTTAGGCATCATTTTCAGTTTTTTGGTTAAAGCACGTTGTATATTTCACTCAATTAATCGACATAGCCTTTATCCATGCAAGAGAAAATCTGTGCGAAGAGATGAGTACGTCATAGACAAGAAATTTAAGACCATGAATCACAGAAAATGAAACTGTAGATTTAGCAACACTGAAACAGCTGTCTGCCGGCAGCGTGACAACTGACAAGCAATTGTAGTGTGGAACATCTATAAAATATTTATCGATAGATCAGTGGATCGATGTGTTTTTTGCGAATTTTCTAAATATGTCAAAAATTATAATGTCTTCAAAGTATTTACAATTGCCTTAACAAAAAAATGTACATATTCGTACACCCTTCTTTATTAGTGTTTAGATATCCTACTATCAGAATAAGCAGTTACATTAATTACGTATCGTAATTATCATGAACCCATAAGGTTTCAATGAGGTCTCAAATTTTCAATGTTTAATTCTAAGGTGGTCTCAAACTTGATCACGATTCGTATAATGGTTTTCGAGAAATCCTTAATAATGCATGAATTTTCCCGTCACTTAATGACATCGTAGACCACGACGATGACCATTGTGAATTGCAGCGTGGTGATGAAACTAGAGTTGTTATTTGCAGTTTAGCTGCTCTTAAAATATGCACTTAATAATCTATCTTGTAATAACTTGCCTTGATTTTAAATCAGTGCTTTAGCACTGACTTAACTATTCTTTCCGTTGCAACGTCAATGCTCGCCAAAATCGTGTTTCTTGGTTAAAGATATTATCACCAAGAAATCCATTTGTAGTTAAAAAGTATTATGTGCAAAAGAACACTATTCCTAATACAGACTAGCAAGAACGCTCAGCAGTAGTTGCGTTTTTATTTGGGTGATCGCAATGTCGAATCCACCAGCAAGTTAAGGCTAACTACTTGAGTCATTATAAAATAAGTAGAGGTGAACGCTTAAACGAAAAGCGCTTAATTAAGCACGCTTATTTAAAAAAGCAAAAAAGCATGCTTATGATTTTAAGAAAAACATGCTTTTGACGTGACAACGTCTTAAATTAGGTTGTGGCTCGGAGTCACTCTTGAAAAAGTGTAACGCCCACTCACGTCTGTTACGATGAGTCACCGAACGAGAGAGAGGCCCGCCGGACCGGTACAATGTTTTAGTAAACAAAATATATTTCTATAGTTAAAATTTGTGCATTTCTTATTTTCATTCAATTCCTTATTCCTGTTGTCCAATTTAATAATATTCATATCAATAAATATTCTACCGAGAATAAGACGTTGTCACGTAAAATCTTCGCCCCCAAAACCGACTTTACAGGCAACCATTTTTTGCTTTTTATTTTTTAGTGTTATAACTGTTAAAAGTCGCATCATCTACTACCGATTAATGCTGTTACATTAACGGCGTTTCTGCTATTAGAGATAAGATAGAGGGCGTTGCGTTCACTCTAATGTTGTCTATTATTGGTATTATATTATACCTTTACAACTTTATTTAATTGGTTAACAGTTAACACATGTTACGCTTTTTAACCGAAAAGCATAAAGCACGTTTATTAGCAGCAGACAGCAGATAGTAGTATGCTTTTCCTTGTTACACGGTAAGCGCGTGTCACATTTTCGTTGAACTCGTTGCGTATATTGTTGTCGTGCATTTTATTACTATAAAGATTGACTAAGATATATTAACCGTTGTTTTGTCGTATGTGGTAGAGGAGTGTAAATAAGAACTTTGTAAATTTTATTATTTGGACTGCATTAAATTATTTAAATTAGATTAATCAATTAACATAATTTATTAATTTAAATAATAATAAATTAAATTAAATAAATAGAGCCCGAATTCTAAATATAAAACTGTAAATAGTGAAAAATATACAAATTCAATAAACCTTTGCCTAGATGATTATGATGAATGATGTTAAAATAAATAATTTTAAACAATTAAAAACCGTAGAAGACTTTATTCCAGATAGTCCTAAGCCACCAATAAAGCACGAAGAAAAGTTCATTGAAATATTTAAAAAAGGTTTTACTCTATATATTGATAAAACTTTGCTATGTTAAAAAAGATTTTATACAAACTTTGATTTGTTATTATTGAATTGCCAAAATAAAACGTATCAATGTTCAACGGTTTGCAAACGGGTCCGCTAACAAACGAAAAAACAATTTAAGCAAAAAAGCGAATTTATAAGCATGCTTATTAAAATAAGCACAACGATTATACGTTTAAGAAATTTAAACAGTATTTTCCACCTCTAAAAATAAGTAGGCGTAAGCGTTAAATTTAAACATTATTTTGGTATTTATTTTATGTCAAATTCTACCTTTATGCAAAAATTTGACAAGTAAAAACATTACTACCAGTAAGCTGACAAAGTGATATTGAAATACATCTTATTTTTCCATAAAAGAGTTTAAACTACTCTTTAAACTACACCTAATATTATATAGCCCTGATGATGCTTGTGTAGCGAAACCGGTTGGCTAAACCATAAAAATAAAAAATAATAAAATATATTGTTGAAAATACAAGTGTTTCTAAATAAATTGTACACCTAAGGCCCTCTTAGGTGTAGTTTAAAGTAAGATATTTCTATCTGTGAATATAGAAACACAAATATGGCCAAGCACTTAACTTTAATAAGCATACATCTGATTATAAATCGATAGATAGATAGAAGATAGATCGTATAATGAGACCGGTCTTTAGACTACTAGACTAACTAAGTGAGTACATGCTTACAATGTTATTTTTTTTAAATAACCCATTATCAGCCCTTTTACGCACTATTACTAGTAATTTAAACAAAAAATGTATAAACTCAACTCGCATTTGGTTAGTTTTTAAAGTGAAACTTCTTCAGAATCGTTGTGATTTCAAAACGGGTGCAACGGAAAAACGACAAGTAAGAGACACGAATATATATTCATCTCATTCTTTTGCAGGTTAGAGACACAAATATACATTCTTTCTTTCTTTAGGTTTTGGCCTTCACGTTAGTATTTAGCCATTAGTCAAGTAGTAATTTGCATCAAATTTTATTTCAATTTCATTTAATTTTAATTAGTCATCAGTCATAAGTCGTCAGTAAGTCATCCAAATATACATTCATCTCATTCTTTTGTCGATTTACTGAAGTTTCACTTCTATCGTGTATGAATCGCACCCACACACCTTTATTTTTTTCGATAATAGTTGTCATTGACATCACTACTGCTAAGTGTCAATTGTCAAATGTCAATTGCCCAAGAGGTTACAGGCTATTTTAATAATTCATGGCATGTCGATTGTCGGCTGTTTTAATTAATTAAATTTCACTTATGTGCATACTGCATAAACATTTTAAATTAGGTTCTTGTCAAAGACTAAAGTAGATAGCTGTCCATATAGGAAGTTCTTGTTAGATGTTGATGTCACGTTTTTAAGTTTAGAAAACAAAGATTTATTACAATATTTGAAATTGGACATGCTTCAAGCTTCCAGAAGTTTACATAATTTACATTAACAAAAAGTTTTAATAGTAAAAATCAAAAATGACTCGCCAACTTAAAGCTCTCATAGGACCTAGCATACTTAACTCGGATTTATCAAAATTATTCGAAGAATCTCTAAAGCTATTAAATAATGGTGCTGATTACTTACATTTAGATGTTATGGATGGTCACTTTGTACCCAATATCACTTTCGGGCATCCAGTCGTTAAGTGTTTACGAAGTAAAATTAAAGATGCTTTCTTCGAAACGCATATGATGGTGTCCAACCCAGAACAGGTATTGTTTAATTATAATATCATTTGTTATATTAAGTATTGGTTAGTAACTAGTGACTTACTTACGGGAGAAACTTAACATAGGCAAAGATACGCCTTTGACTTTCAAACATTTTTAACTATTATAAAGTGCCTGCTTGCATGGCCTTCAAAAAACAAAAAACTCAATTACCTACAGTTAGGTTTTTCACATGTTGTAAATTTTAAGTTCAATTCAAATAAGTCCACACAATGAGTTTGGTAACATCTTAACTACATTTCCTAATATGATGTAATAACATACTCCTAGTTTTTGTTTTTTTTAATAACATTTTTAAACATTTACAAATTTAATGATAAATATGTTATACTGTTTCCCACGGGAACATTTTTTGGGGTAAGAACTATCTTATGTTAATCGAAGTTACCTTCTACATGTGTGTCAGATATCATGAAAATTGGTTCAGCAGTTTTTGCGCAAAGGAGTAACAAACAAACATACAAACTTTTTCAGTTATAACATTAATTAACTATTTATTCATATTTATCATATCATATAATATTATTAACTTATTCATTTTTCCTAGTGGATACAACCAATGGCTGATGCAGGAGTAAATCAATATACTTTTCACATTGAACCAGTAGAAAATGTATCAGATATATGCAGAAAAATAAAGGAAAATGGAATGAAGGTAAGAACATAAATGTGTCAATATTTCACTAAAATTAATTTGCACTCAAATTGTTGTAGTAGTACGCATATTTTACAAGTTAAGAATGAAAATCCCAAAAGGCTGTGTTCTTTGTAGTTCGGCGATATTGGCTTGGGACATACAACCGGCTAAAGAAAAAGTAGCTAGTGAGGTTATAGGTCGCATTAGTTATCGTTTAAATGATTATCTAAATAGTAATAACGTTTATTAGTTTTCATTTCATACAGTTGACCTACAAGTATTGAAGCATCACAGGCATTGCCTCCATTAAAACATGATATAGAAATTGTACAAATACAAATTCCAACATTCCCTGAGTTATTCTGGTAGTAAAAATCAACATTTTTTTGGCACCTTATTGAAACCTTAATAATTATTATATAAAATAATTAACATTACAGGTTGGGGTAGCTATAAAACCAGGAACTCCGGTATCAGAAGTTGAAAAATACATAAATATTGCAGATATGGTACTAATAATGACTGTTGAGCCAGGATTTGGTGGGCAAAAATTTATGGAAGACCAAATGGCAAAAGTAAAATATTTGAGAAGCCAATATCCATTATTAGATATAGAAGTAGATGGCGGTGTTGGTCCATCAACAATAAGTTGTTGTGCTAATGTAAGTTCTTTTTCTAACAGATTTTCAAAAAAGTGAGAAGTCATCATTTTTAGGTGTATCCTTTTAGCTTAAGCCCTAAGCGAATTAGAGTGAAGATATGTGTGTGTGTGTATAATTATATCAGGTTTAAAGTATCAGTTTATTTCTTGCTTTTAACAAAGAAGCATCAAGTGTGATGAAAATACCCCACTTTAAACACATGCATCCACGCATATTAGTCAGAAATAACTTAAAGGCAATAAGAATGAGTAAGGTAATAATAAGAATAACATGGAAGAGATCTTAAGACAGTAACAAATTATTTTTACAAACAAAATATTTTAACAAGCATAATCTGCATTGACCCGGGTGATGATTCTGTATCTCAGTTGCCAACTCTAAATGAAAGAGTGTACATCAAATAACTGTCAAATGATGTCACTTGTGTTTGCTATCTTTATTGTATTTATGTTGGTCACTGGAGATAGCAAATATAAAACACGTCATTTGAGAGCTATTTGATGTACACTTTTCCATTTGGAGTTGGCAACTGAGATACATATTCAGCACCCTGGGCAAAATCAAGAGTTTACCTTCATTATATTACTTCTATACTTAACATCACTTTTAGCAACATACAACCTAAAACCATAATAATGTTACGTGATTTCAGGCTGGTGCAAACATGATTGTATCTGGAACAGCAGTGACTGGAGCACAAGACCAAGCTGCAACAATCAAACTATTACGTGATTCTGTACAAGAAGCAATAAATCGTGCCTAAGTTTATATTGTTATACAATAAAGTAGTTATATGGGAAGATATGATAAGCTGTTAATTAATATAGTCTGTTAAATGTCATTCCTATTTTTGAAGATTTTTAAATAAAAAGCTTTTTTAATCAAATTTACTTAAATCTCTATTATTTTCATCACTGGAATGTTGGATTTCATTACTTTTCTCAGGAAATGTAGAACTGACTGCTATGCCAGTTTCTTTAAATTCCATAGGCTCATTAATGGCCTTCAGTTTTATTCTCAATCCTGACAATGCAATTAAAATAGCTTCCTCAGTTCTTATGGTCCTTGAGCCCTGATTTGGTAACACATTTATGTAATGATTAAACAGTAAACTTGCTTCTTCGACTTGCAATAACTCATCACTCTCTAATGCAGCTTCAATGCCATGAAGTCCACCAAAAACGATTAGGGCATGTCCATATTTAATTTCTTGCTTTGGAAGTTCATCAATGGATGTCCCTCTGTCTGATGTTCCAATTGTGACATCATAGCTGGAATTAAGCCTATGAATTAATAACTATTGGTGACTTCTAAATTTTCTATTAAAAAAAAAGTTGTTAGGGATTGGAAATGTGCCCGGTTGGCGATAGGCTTGCCACCTATCACATTGTGGGACTTAGTGTCTTCGGCTAGTCGTGGGTCCCTTGATTGTACATCTGCCTACCTCTTCGGGGATATGGGCGTGAAGATACTTTTTTTTTAATAAATTTTCTATTAAAAAAAAGTTGTTAGGGATTGGAAATGTGCCCGGTTGGCGATAGGCTTGCCACCTATCACATTGTGGGACTTAGTGTCTTCGGCTAGTCGTGGGTGCCCTGGTTGTGCCTCTGCCTACCTCTTCGGGGATATGGGCGTGAAGATACTTTATAAATATAAGTCAATGATGAATTGATAAGTAGCAGAGGTCAAGATTGTCTGTCAAAGATAGACCAATAGCCATATCACAAACATAACATGCTTACTTCGGGATTAGGTCAATTTGTATAGAGATAAAAACAGATTGGTTTGTAAGTAGTAAGATGAATATTCAATTTGGGGATTATTTTTACAATTTCATAATCAAACTTGCCAAGAAAGGGCAAAATTTTGGACAGGTAGGATTCAGTTATTTTGTTGTAGAATGTATGTGTGTATGTATTGTAAATAATGTACAAAACAAAGTTCTGAAAATTCACAGTTGTAGGTAAATAAATGGACGAGTGGTACAATTACAAAGAGTAGGATTCCCATTACAAAAACTGAAAACGGACTGTATTTATATCAAATAATTTAAATCACCAACTACTTGCTAAACTCAATCGACATTTGACTCCATCTACCAGCTGTAATATTAAATTTTACGAGACAGCAATCTAGCCACACTTTAAGATTCCACACATTGCCTCAAACATTTTCTATTGAATAATGTTAATGTTAAAATCTCACACCATTCAATACTTTAAATTAATTAAATTTTTCCTTTTAATACTGTAACTAACAATTTCTACAACTATGTTGTTATATTTACATTAAGGATTACCAATGTTAAACCTACTGGATGAATGAATTAGATAAAAAGCAATATGCTTACCCTTCTTTATATGGACATTGGGTAAAAATTTGTCCTAAACTATTGGCTATCCTTACTGTATAGCCCCAATACACCCCAGTTTCAGCTCTCGGTGTTGTAAGACTTACTATTTTGCCTTTTAACTTTTTGCTACCTTCAGCTGTAGGCAACATTCTAACTGTGACTCTTATGCCTGGATTTAGTAATTTGTCAGTTGAAACATCTGCTAGTAAGCCAACATTAACTTGAGATCCCTTGCCTGGTTTTACTTTTTTATTCATTGTTATTCCCTCTCTGAAATTATTTAATTCCTTATCAATGTGGAGTTAGGTACATTTGTTATTTAATACACATATATAATATACATAAGAACTACTTAGGCTTAGAATGTAACAACTACTATTAGTTAACAATAGTTTCATGAGGATGGACAGTTTTAGCCCCTATACCAATATAAATCCCATTATGTTTTTTTAACTTATAAACATATAAGCCTATAGTGCTTATAAGAAGATAGAACCTTAATATACCTATAAGAAAGGAATGTTTTAATTGTGAGTTCAAATATAATGTTTTTTAATATATAGAATAATAATAATATTAATATATTGGTATTATTATATTTTGTTATTTTATGTATAAAAATGAATACCAAGGTTTAACATAATGTTTAATGACATACCATACCAGTGAACCTTAAGGAACATGAAGAAAAAATAATTACAATGGATGTGTACATTAAGGACAGAAGTTTAAATGTAAATACAAAGAACAGAATGAATAGAAATGCTAAAAAAATTAACAAGTATTTACATAAAAATAGCATTTTTTATGTATATACTTGTTACATTACCTTTAGAATTAAACATACATACATAAAAAAGATGAAAATGGTGTTTGTAATAAATATTTACTAAACCAATTTATGTAATTTTTCACCCAATATTTTATCAAGATTTATTCAGTAGGAGCGAAGTTATATGTGGAATTTCTCAATGGTAGATATTATTCTAAAAAAGTAAACCTATGCATATAAAGCTAAGCAACCACTAATGATCTTAAAGTATTATTAGGAACATATTTAGCATTTCAACCAATTTTACAACTATTTGCCCTTTATTTGTGGTAACAATACTCAAGTCATAGGTAAAATTCTAAAAAACTACTGTAAAATTATTAGCTTAGTAATATGTTATTTAGTGATGTAAAATGATAAAACAAAGATAACTAGTGGAAAATAGAAATAAAAATCAAAAAGTTACCGAAACTTAAAATCGTTTGACATACGCAAATGATGTGGTGCATCTAAAGGATTTAGTAATCCAGCAAACTCTAAATCTTTATGCAAAGGAAAGAAATGTTTCCGTAAGTATTGAGGACACTCTAAGTACTGCAGTATTCTTGCTAACTGCACACAACTCTTGCGAGCTACTTTAACACCGTCACCATCCTCCAGTTTTGATTTTTTAGTGTTTAGCTTTTCTCCTATATCATCGTAAACTATGATTTCATCAATGCAAAATACACATGCTGCCCTAGCTATTTGTCCCGCTAAATACGTCCGCAATTCTGCAGACTGTGCATTTTCTAGTATAGATCCAGGCACGGCTATTGATATAGTAGATATCTCAGCATTTCTCTTTTCCTTCGCGGTTTCTTCTTTTGTTTTCTCTTCTAATTCTTTTTCCATAGCCATTCGTTTTTCTCGTTTTAAAATTTTCTCCTCATTTCTTTTTCGTTTTAATACTTTTCGTTCTTGATTTATTTCTCGCCAACTTTTACCAGGTGGCTTTATTGGTAAAGTAGCTTGAGACATTTTGAAATTTAGTTTATTTAACAAATATCAACCCAAATAGTATTGTTTAAACGAAATTTAAAAGAGTTTTCTAAGAAATAACTACTTTAGAACTACGAAATAACTAGTTTTAGCACACTTTTAGGTTATTTTAATTTTGTTGTTTGTTAGTTTTTTTTTAGGTTAATTCGCCCCTTTCTGGGGCCGGCTATGACCTTTAGGCCATGCTGCCACGTATTCCGTAATAATAAATTCTTTTTCATATTAAAATTTTAAATTCATTTCTTCAGTTTCTTAACATATTGTCTTCCCGTTTTTAAAAGTCATTTCCTTCACTAAGACAAAGCTTATTTGATTCCTTCAATACGTCTTTAGTTTTAATTTCTTGAAGTTTACATATTATGGTTCTTCGTTAATTTGTTTTATAGTACGTCACATCCTTGAATTACGATTATTTTCACACAGATTATAAAAATAAAATTCTGAACACCAAAATCATCTTCTTTCATGTTGGCGCCAAAACTTCTACGACAGTGCAAAAAGTATTTTTAATATTCTCTTTTTTATCTCTATATTTTATACTAGTCTTATATTATGTAATAAACCCATATCTTAGTATTTCATGTCTTTTTCTAGTTTCGTCTTTAAATTTCTTTCTTGTTCAGGCTTCTGCCTCTTCTGTCGTGATAAAACTCTACAATAGTCTTTCACTAGTATAGTTTATTTACTAAATTACATTTACACACAACTAAGTAATATTTACACTTTAATTAATTTACAAATTATACATTTTTACATTATATTACACATTTTTAGCTTAAAGATTGGAGGGAACCCTCGAAAAGCGCGCCGTTCCCGCCAACCTCTTGTTGTTTTTTAATTTTATCCCAGTCGGGGAAAGGCAAAGAATCTGAGTCCATACAGCCACGTCTTCCGTATTAATAAATCTTTTTCTTGTTGCATATTTTCAATTCATGTCTTCCGTATTCATTCTTTATTTCAGTCATTAGTCACTAATTTACAAAGTCATGTCTGGTCTTGACTCTCGTCTATGAGATTTGGCGGCAGTGAGGAAATTGACGTTACACTAATTTCTTCATGATTATTTCATTTGTGCACTTTCTCTGAACAAAATTAACCTAAATTAACCAAGTTTACTCATGTTTTACACTAAATTCAATAATTGTGAAAAAAATACGACCATCTTCATTCACGATGGCGCCAAAACTCCTATTTTAATTTTGATTTTAATCTAAAACCTAAAATATCATAACTTAATGTTTTTTAAGTTAAATTATTACCCATTTCTGGTGCCGGCTAAGACCTTTAGGCCATGCTGCCACTTCTTCCGTATTAATTAATTCTTATACAATCATTTGTCACATGTCTTAAATAGACCGTATCAACAATTTCTTATACAGTCATTAGTCACTATTAACAAAGTCACGTAAGGGTCTTGAGTAAAGCGGTGGTCACTTTACACAAGCTCACTTTGGGAGATTTGGCGGCAGCGAGAAAATTCACGATACATAAATTTCATCATGACTATTTCATTTGTGCACTTTCACTGAACAAAATTAATTTAATTCCTAACTAAATTAACTAAATTTACTCATAATTTACACTAAATTCAATAATTGTGAAAAAATATGACCATCTTCAGTCACGATGGTGAAAAAACTCCATTTTTTAAGTTAATTTGCCCCTTTCTGGGGCCGGCTAAGACCTTTAGGCCATGCTGCCACGTCTTACGTATTAATTGTTCTTATACAGTCATAAGCATAGATTTAGTATTTATGTAGTACATACTAAATCTATGGTTAACACTAAAACTATGGTCATAAGTCACTATTTACAAAGTTACGTCAGGGTCTTGAGTACTACCTATTATAATTTAATTTGCCCCAAAGACATTTGTCCCTTGCTGGGATTTGGGACCGGCTAAGACCCTGTGGCCATGCTGCCACGTTTTGATAACATTAAAAAAAAATTGCAACCAATATTTCCAATCAAATTTTTTGTGGCTCACAGCCCCGATGTCGCACAGGGCAAAGTAGTCCAAGCTACCAAGGTTTTCACCTCCGAATTTTTGAACCTGCATAGATTTTCATGAAATTTTGAAAGCACGTAGAGAATACCTCAAAAATCAAAATCTACCCTATCCCGATGAGTACTTTTTTCCTGGGAGTGAGTTCCATCCCAACTAGGGAGTGATTTTTTATAGAAAATAACCAGGGAAATCGATAGAGGAACCAATTTTAAGCTGAAATTGTTCTTAGCATTTTTTTATAAACTCAATAGTTTTCGAGTTATACTCGATTGAAAATTGGTACTTTTCGTGAAAAAAACACGTTTTTAATAGATTTTTTATGAATTACTCAAATACTAAACCAAAAATGAAGCTTATGAGAAAAACAAAGAGATTGGTGCTTTTTTATTAATTGTAGGCCTAATAGAAACCGAGCAATGATTATTGAAGGTTAAATACATTTTCAAATGAATTTTTTTTTTTAAATTTAACATCAAATAACAGAAAAACGGTCAATTTTTCAAGAAAATTGCATAGAAATTTTTGCAAAGTATTTTGAAAAAACTTTAAAATAAAGGTTACTAAAACCCCTTGCATAAAAACTAATAGAGTTATGGCTGAAATAAAATCAATTAATATTTTTTTTGTAGAAAGAAAATTCAATTTCACCCTTGGCAAATCGCAATGAAAAGATGATTCGTGGTCATTTTATTTTACTTATGTACTTGCAATGATTTGTGACAGTTTGAACGATTTCGAATGTATAATTTAAAAAAAAACTATGATTGAAGTCGTAAAATCATTTTCGAATTTTTCAAATTTTTTTCTTTTTTCAAAATTTCGAAAAACTCTATAGGATATACATCAAAATTAGTAAGGAACAAAAAGTTAGAGTTTTCTTTAATAAACATCTTCCTTTTATTAAATTTTTTTTGGCTTGTAAAATAACTGAGATATGACCTTCCAAAGCTTGCCCTAAATTATGACTGACGCCAATTTAAAACCTTTAAACGTTGCCCTTTTAAAAATAAAAGGCTTAAAATATGAAAAACTTTAATATTCTTATAGCTCATTAAATTCCCTTTAAAACTACGTTTTGAGCGACTTTATTGTATACGTTTTTACAATAAACTTCCCGTGCATATTAAAGACTTACCATTTAATAAATTTAAAAAATGTTTTAAGATTAAGTTGTATGGTAAGGGTTATTATAAGATTTCAGAATCTTTAGAAGACAGAAATGCTTAGTATTAATTACTCCTGATCCCAATCTCTACATTATTATTTGTAAATGTAATAAACTTTTGTAAATTAGATTTATAGGAAAAAAGACAAGGCCGCTGAGTTTCTTTCGCCGGACCTACTCAGTGAGTGGCCGCGTTCCGATCCGGTGGTAGTTTTTAAAATTATATAGACGCGTTCAAAGAATCTTTGTATAGATCTACGTAATAAAAGCTATTTTAAATTTGAATTTAAATTGGATTAAAGCTTGAAAATTTACCGAAATGTGGCCATTTTGGAGACAAGAAGCCAGTGTGCTTTTATCATCGAAAAATAGAGAGCGTGTTATATTTGCAAACGTTATAAAAATAAACGTTATAAATATCCTGTCTACTAAAAACTTTTTCCCCATTATACGTAATTTCTTAGAAATGTACAAGTACTGTATCAATGCCGTAAATATTTTTTCCTTTTTTTTAGTCATAGTGGATTATTATATAGTTTATTCATTTCGAAATGATAAAGCAATGTCATTTCGAAATGAATAAACCAAAAAATTATATAAGTACGTCTGCAAATATTCTTTTTTCATTTTTTTTAAATAGAGGATGATTTAAAGGGGTTGAAAATTATGAATATAAAATATTCAAATAAGTACAAATAAAAAAATATCCATTCACAATAAATAAGTCATTAAAAAATATATACGTCTATAAATAATGTTTTTCAGTTTTTTTTTAAATAAGGGGTGATTTATAAGGGTTGAACATTGGGAATGTAAATTTTTTGTGTTGAACACAAACAAAATGAGATTTTTCAACATAATGCATCCAGAAAAAGTCATTAAATAATTTAAAATTAATTTTATATTATCATACCTTATAAAGGTGGTGCTTTAAAAGGGGTGAAATACATCAAACAGGGTTAGAAAATCATAAATATTGTATTGAAGCAATCAGCAACTTTTAATTAACCCATACACGTTTACTCATTAAATGCTTATACTTATAATTTTATTGAAATTTTGCAAGAAGGGGGTAGAAAGGGGTGAACCCTTAGAGTAATTTGCACATGTCGGAATTCATCATTCGAATGCACTCCACAAAGTATCTGCTCTACCTTTGAGGAGTGCAGTCGAATTCTTCTGATGATGCTTCGGTTACGAAGCGAAACGTACGTTAAGTTTTTAGTAGTGTGTGTATTGTTGGTGCTAATAAAACAGTTTAGTGAAATGTGTTGTATGGAGCTGGATATATTTGGGAGTTTAGCTTCCGGTATGTCCAATTCATTCTTAGGGCACTATTTTGCATGTTTTGTTACGCCATAATACCACGGTAATATTATCTATACAGTATTCTAACATCATATTAAAGGACGACGCGCGAGCTATACTACGCGTTCGAATCAGGGCATGCACGCGGCATGATACAATAGCGAGTGTGCCGCAGTGACAAACGGACGGTGTGCTGGTTTTCAATCAGTAACTGCGGAAATTTTTACTCGAAATAAGCACAAGTAGCTATTTAACATGACAAGTAGAATATATTGTGCTGTTTTTGGTTGCATGAATTCCTCGAATTACTCAATAACGCACCCAGAGATAGCTTTTTTAGATTATTGATTATTTTTATTATTTAAGGTACCGGGACTATAGTAAGAATACTTCGCAAACTTTTTAATTGTACCCAGCGATGATGTCGTGAAATACATAGACAAAATGGAGGCTATATTCCAAACTTCACTTAAAACTAAATATATAAATTGTAAAGTAGCTTCAGGTAACTATAATCAAGTAAAATATATTCCTTTTTCTCCTCCTTGTCTATGTTTCCCAAAACAATTTTACATCACACTTTATATTCGAATGCGGATTTTTTATACACTCAAATATAATAACAAAGCATTACGTACATCTCAGTTAAGGCACAAATATTTTCGGTCGCAAATTTATAGCATCGATTTTAATAAAGTCACATACATAATCATGGTTTTTTTAATTAAATCTGTCAATCAAAAAACCCCTTGCATTTTAATAAAATTTGAAATATTTGAGTCAAGTGTTTGACTTAATAAATGACTCGGCAAATCTCGGTGATGTAAGTTTTTGCCAATTAATCAAATCGAAACTCACTTTAACCATGAGATGTATAACTTTATGTCTCAAGTTAGAGCTGTAGAAATAAGTGAGTAAATAATACTACAATCAATAATTAGAGTAACGAAATCTAGCAATAGACAGTTACCAAATCGATTGAAAACATAAATTTGTCGTATCGTGTGCTGTGACCCTAAAGCGTTTTGCGCTGATATGGTTCTCAAACTTTTTTTGACATAGACCCATTTTTTAATTTTTCCTAGTTTCCAGAACTCTTCAAAATATGAAGATTAGGTGGAAATTTACATTGTGGTAGACTTCTAACCATGAATAAAGGATTGAGTGAAAAAAAACAACTTTAAATGTGACTACATATTATGTAGAATCTAGTATACAATCTTATGTTTTATTGATTAAAATCACGTGATAACAGTAGTCATAGCATGAACATTAAACATTAATAACATTACTTTATTTTAAAAATGACAACTGAACACATCTACACTGTCTAGGGATATTTTGAATATCGGCACTAGCACCTCGTTACGGTATTTTTCAACCGTCATGGTGTTTCTGATCCAAACGACGTCTGTTCTACCAGCAAGATGAATTCCCACCCAAACCATAATAGCCACGCCGTGGTAGGAATATGGTCTGACTGGAGCCTTTGAACTAACTTCATGACCGTAATATTTAGTTCTCTAGTCGCGGCAACTTGCAAAAATCGGTCTTGTCGTTGAGTGGTTATGCACTTTCCCTCTGGATGTCTTTCTGCTACTTTACTAGTAGCACAATGGTGCCGATTCCCTTGGTACAAACTAGTCTAAACTAACCTAAAATTAGATTTAGAGCTGTCTAATGACGTTTGGTATTCTGCTGTACACATCTAAACTAAAATTTTAGCTTGACAGATCTAAAACATTTTAGTCGTTCAATTTAGGTTTTTCGTATTCTGATGTGCATGTTTTATGTCAAATTTCACTTAAAATTACAAATGTCACTTAAAATTTAGAGCGATTTTTTTAGAAGACGATTAAACTTAGTTTCCATATAAACTACTCTTTTTAATTACAATTGATTGTTAAGTTATCGCAAGATAGCTGATAGGGCTACCTATGATTAAAATAGAAAATTTTATGATCAGCATAGTTGTAGATTCGTCTAAAAAGTACTACTTACCTACGAAATTATAATTCCATAATTCTAATATTAATTTAACATGATCGCCTCCGTGATCTAGCGGTCCAGGTGTTGGTTTTGATTTCATGAGTTTCCGGGTTTGATTCCTGAGTCAGGCAACAAAATGAAAACCCGGTTTTTTTTCAATTTTCTATTTAAAAATTGGATTGGATATGTGATCGGTTGG
>NJDC01003884.1:644954-662982 GCA_002245475.1 Calephelis virginiensis
TTGACAGTAATCATCACTATAGATAATATACTATGACCATCACTGTAGTCTTTGATCTTTGACGTCACAGTCAGATGTCATTTTGACTCCGTCATCTGACGATAGAGTCGTTGCTGTTCATACAATTTTGACATTATTTTGACTGTGCACCCATTGCATGTGTTTATGTTTACGTTTTGAAGACACGAATTTTTCTACAACATTTCAGAACAAAGAGAATACTACTACGTAAGATTATAGAATTTATTTATTTGTACGTATCGTATATAAAACCTTAGAACATAACTAAGGTTTTATTCAATACAATGTTCATTTAAATTTCGAAATATAAATAGGTTATACAAGTCATGTGTTTTGTCTACTAGTCATAATTTAGCACCTAAACGTGGTAACTGTTATGATACCTACCTGTTCCTTTTTTCAAGACAACTAGCCATTGTCGCAAGTAGTCATTGCCAAGTATTAACTTTAGTGTGAAAGGAAAATGCACTCTAGCCGCTACCTGCAAGTTAATCAGTGGTGAGACTTTTGAGACACCTTATTGCAAACGGTTACCGATAGAGATTTTAAAAAAAATATGTAATTATTTTAGCGAGCCATCTAATACTTGTCCATACACGTCAGATATAGAAAGTATGTGGCTTTAAGTTATTGCCTAATTATATTTATAAAAGGTTGATAAGATGGACCCAAAATAAATTATCATTTTTCCCTGTTTTGATCTGTGTCTTCCATGTATAGAAGGCTTTTCTGCCAGAAAGGTTATAAAGTTACCAAAACGACTGCGCTGGTGGTAATATCAGTGCTCTTTGGTAGGGCAACTAGCCTGTACACCATTCCATTTGCTTAATACCTGAGCAATAAGACAGCAATACACCTGTGTGTGTGTGCGTGAGTTCTATTTATGCTATTCCAAAAATTTACCCACAACAGATTATCATGTGAAAAATTTTGCACAACTTTTTGCAGTAGTGTAGAAGTGTGATGTAGTGGCTTCAATGGAATATTTTTGAATCTTATACATAAATTAAATGCCATTACATCTTCCATTTTGATAAAGTACAAGTCCAGATACAGAATTTAGTTAAAGTAATGATTGATGTCCCCTAGACCAATGGTATACTGATATAAAAATAACTAATTAGCCTTTGACTAGTGGTTACGTTATATTATAAAAATAAGAACTATGTTTGTAAAATTTATTATCATAATAATATGTTAGAGTCAATAGGTACTTTACATCATCCATTTTCGTCATTATATCATAATTGCTAGGGTTGTCAAAATTTCAGGTTATGCCTATAATGGATTTTTATTTAGTTTAATTTAAAGGGTAGCCGAATGCATTTAAAATTATGAACTTTGCAATGTCTAAGATTTTTATTAATTTTAATTTGTGATTTTGTAATTTGTTATACCTAGTGACACTTGTAAATGAGCTTGTTTTATGAGTATGCAACATTCATTTTATTTATTTTAAACATGATTTTATTTTGCATTATTAAATTTTTTTAATCAAAATCATCAGTCTCACCACCAAGTTTTTATTTAGCAACATGCTAGGTCATGACAGTCTATTATCATATAAATAATTTATGTAATGCTTTTTCAGAGGCGTATATGTATTGGTGGCACGCTATGATGGCTTGTATGACCCATTACAGTATTGATGTTAATCTTGATAATGTAAGGTATTTTAAATTGGTGCTTAAAATTTAGGCTGGATATTCTGCATAATTAACTGATTTAGTAAAAAAAAATCAGTCTCAAAATAAACAAATTATAGCACTTTTAATATGTCCCAAATAGTCAATGACCCCGCACGATGTTCAGCAAACATCTAGGAGAGCTGTTCTGAGCTGATTTTAGCTATGTGTTTAATTTACTTATTTTTATTTACGATTTCTTAAAATTATTTTTTCCATACTTTTATCAAAAATATCATTACTTATGTCAAAAAAATATGCAAAAAAAGTGCAAGTTGAACTTCTGTCCGTAATACCTACTAGCATCATTCATTAACATTGTGTGTAACGAAAATATCAAGTTTATACATGCCATATATGCTATTAAATACCTGTAATTTTATTTCTTGATATGTTCAACCCTGACATTTATTTGTTGTTATCCATTTTATTATCAGGACCCCTGTAAGAGGTTAACTTGTGACAAACAACTGAGTCTGATAGTTGATCGAAATAATTTTGCTTATTTTACTGCTGTAAGACAAAAGAAACAGTCATGGCTACCAATGGGAAATTAGGTGAGAATTAAACCTTTTGTTACCTTTTCTTATTCAAATGTTTGCTCAAACCTCATACTAGGGATGTAACGGAGGTAGCTTTATCAAAACCGGCGTAAAATGCAGAGTTTTGAATGTGATTTATCAGAATTGGAACTGGAGTTTGAGGTGGAGGCAGTATCAGAAGAGATGACATAACAAATATGTTTAATTTAAGGGCAAATCTTTACAATTCTTATTAGAATATAATAAAAAAATTACCTTGATACCCGTATCCCCACAGAGGTAGGCAGAGGTACAACCAGGGCACCCATAGCTAGCCAAAGAAACTTAGTCAATATCAGAGTGACAAGCCTATGGCCATAACAACCCTGATCAACATTATTAGAAAATAGAAAAATCACATTTTTCTTATTGCTTTTTTAGAAAATTAAATGAGTTTAAAAAAGAGTAGTATACAAATAATAATTGGACGAAGTTTCCCAACGTGACATGCATAACAATTAAAAGAAGCTGCTGCTGATGCTGTTTACTATACTTTGATCTGTGATTAAAACCTTTGAGTCAAGAGTGCCGGAACAGAATTTGTGAAAACAATCATAAGTTCCGCCTTATCAAAATTGAAATCGATGATCTGTAACATCCCTAGTTCAAACGTAATGGGAGTAACTACTCCATCAATTTTGATTAGGTGTTTGTTGCCATTACATTGTGCCATCAAAACTATTGGCATAGCCTAACACCTATGTAATATGTTCACTTTTTAATTATTTATTTTCTAGTGAATTTTGTAATATTTCAAAATTCTAGGACACTAATTAGCTTTCAAATTGCAATAATGTCTTTAGGGTTCTACCACTTATGATTAATTAAAAGTTTGTAGTAAGTAAAAAAATACCATTGCAACATATTTCAATAATTTCATATTCTTGTTTGCAGCTCTACTTAGTGTGTCGGACAAGACTGGTTTGCTGCCACTAGCAAAATGTCTCTCCGATATAGGTCTAAAATTAGTAGGCAGTGGGGGTACTGCAACAGCAATTCGCAACGCTGGACTACAAATAATGGATGTATCAGATATCACTGGAGCTCCAGAAATGCTTGGTGGGCGAGTCAAGTCGCTGCATCCAGCTGTACATGCTGGGATATTGTCCAGGTATTTATCCAGACTTTCATCTGAAATTCTATTAATTCCACATACTATTATTTCTAGTAGATTTGCTAGTTTTTTGTTTCGCCATTACATGCCTAAAGTTAATACATAGTTCAACATTCTAATCTTACAGATTAACGGAATCAGATCAGGCTGATATGAATAAACAAAAGTTTGACATGATAAGTGTGGTTGTTTGCAACTTATACCCTTTCACGGAGACTGTATCTAAGCCTGATGTAACCATAGCCGATGCTGTGGAGAACATAGATATTGGAGGGGTAACACTTCTGAGAGCTGCAGCTAAAAATCATGACAGAGTGACAGTTGTGTGCGATCCTGCAGATTATGAAAAAGTCATTGAGGAATTGAGGAAAGATGCAAAACACCAAACTTCTTTAGAAACAAGGTAAAAATTAACTTATTTATGAAATGGGAAGGGCTAAAAACAAATTTCTTAATGATAAACAAAATTAATTGTTATACAAGAATGAATATGAGTGAATATCCGAATAAATTGCACAAATCGACCTAACCCTAACACTTATTATTATACTTGTTGCATGCTTATAATAAATTATAAATACAAAATGCGAAATAAATAAACATTATATACAGCCAGAAAAACATAATTTTCTCAAATACTTGTCCATGTTGGTAATTGATCCTTAAATTAATGAATGGGGTGTTCCTGACATTAATTCATATAATAATTCAAAGATGCCTGCCGTGGGATATGTGCCCGGTTCACTATCATCTATCATATAATGGGTCTTAGTGTCTTCAGCTTGTTGTGGGTGTTCTGGAATCTATCTTTTAGGGAATACGAGCATTAAGACTTGACTAACTCTTACAGTTGAAATATTATTTGTAAGAGGTAGACTATTCTCCAAAGAAGCCTAAAATAAAAATGGGTATTGTGAATACTTCTCTTTTTATGTCTCAAATTAGAAGTATCTCCAAGAGTGTTTTCTGGTCTATGTATCATTTTCCTAAGTCCTAAGTCTGGTTACATTTAGAAACCTTGATCATAGCAATCACAAGTAATTTAAAAAAACCATGTAGAAATTGTGGTTTATTTTATTTATTGACTATAATTTTCATGTTTCCAGGCAAATGTTGGCGCTGAAGGCGTTCACTCACACCTCTCAGTATGATCTTCATATCTCTGACTACTTCCGCAAACAATACTCAGCCGGCCAAGCACAGCTGACATTGAGATATGGTATGTATTATTATTCAGTTTTGGACTGAATTTTGAACTTGCTTAAGCCAAATTTTATGATTCCATTGCAAGTTAGTAATACTGTAAGACTTTTGATATCCATAGATAATATACAGGGTTACTGGTAAATAATGCATAACCTTTCTAGGGTGACTTTAATACCTACATCAAAAGCAACAGTTTTTGTTTCAGAACTTTTAAAATTGCGAGAAAAAAATTTGGTTCTCCATACATTTTGTCAGAGGAATATGAACTTTTTGTATGGAGAACCAAATTTATTTTTCGCGATTTTCTAAAAGTCGTACAACAAAAGTTGTTGCTTTTAATGTATGTACTAAACCGCTTCAGAAAGGTTATGCGTTAGTTACCAGTAACCCTGTATATTTCTTACTATTATGAAGTCTGTCTGCTTTTTGCCCCTTTCTTTTATAATTTAATAAAAATATATTGTTTAAAACTGACTTTTTATGAATATAACTTTATGTTTTATTAGTGTATTTTACTTTTGCAATAAAACAGTAAAGTATAAAAACACTTTTGATTTCTTAGGTATGAACCCACACCAGAAACCAGCACAGGTGTTTACTACCAAAGACAGGTTGCCAATAACCACACTAAACGGTTCGCCCGGTTTCATCAACCTATGTGATGCACTGAATGCATGGCAACTTGTAGCAGAGTTAAAAGAAGCGCTGGGATTGCCCGCAGCCACCAGTTTCAAACACGTCTCACCAGCTGGAGCTGCTATTGGTCTTCCGTTAACTGAAGAAGAGGTATTCATTGATTCATTGTATTCATTGATCACATAGAATAAAGTGATATTAATATTTTCTACTGGCGAAAATCAGTTTCTATAAGCAAGTCCTTTTCTTAAGTAGGTAGTAGATATATTTGAATTAGATCAATTTGTTTAATCTGTTCAAAGCAATCCATACATTTCACATTTAGCACTCGGAATCAGAAATGAAGATGATTTTAAATTTAAATCGTCGCATATTATAAACATTTTTAATTATTTATACTGGATACTCAAGATATATTTTTAAACAATATATTTATATCGACAAATAAAATAAAAATATATCGTGAATATCCAATATAAATAATTATAAATGTTAATGAAGACATATTATTAAACAAATGCAGTTCCTGTCAGTAAAAAACAGGCTAAGCAGGTACGCCAACCTCTTGACCAACAAGGTTGCAATGCAAATGTTTTTTTTCATGGTATGGCACGGGGCTCTCCTGATGGTAAGAGACGACGGTAGTCATAGGAACATTTGTCATATAAATATAATGTCAATCTTATAACTTTCGCTTCATCTACAGGCTGCAGTATGTATGGTGTCAGATCTCCTGCCGAAACTTACTCCACTAGCAAGTGCATACGCCAGAGCCCGAGGTGCAGACCGTATGAGTTCATTCGGAGACTTCATCGCCATCTCGGATGTGTGTGATGAAATCACTGCCCGGATCATATCGAGGGAAGTGTCGGACGGTATCATCGCACCAGGGTACACACCTGAAGCTCTTGAAATACTGAGGAAGAAGAAGGGTGGCGGATACTGCGTTATACAGGTTGGTATACTAACAACTTATCAAATTCTTATTTATTTTTATTAAAACTAGCTGACCTGGCAGACGTTGCTCTGCTATTTTCTTAATGTTATTTTAGTAAAAAAAAGTTGGGATGAGTACCCTAATCACTTAGGGGTATGAAAAATAGATCGGTTCTCAGACCTACTCAATATGCTTACAAAATTTCATGAGAATCGGTCAAGCCTTTTCGGAGGAGTATAAGACTAGTTAAGTTAAAGAAAAAAAATTAAAACATCAAGCCCATTTTGTCATTTAAAATCGAGGAAAATATGAATTGCTAATATTTTATTAGTACTCTATCTATATATCAATACGCCTAGGGAAAAACGAGAAAATTGCGTTTTTATCATTGTTTTTGTTTTTAAATTATTAAAATACCAATTTGTCTTTACTTGATTATAATTAACACACCCAAAAAATAACATATTTTTGACAACTTAAATCGTTAATCTATATTTATAAAAGAAAGTTGTGCAAGTTACTATAACTCAAGAATAGCTTAACTGCTTTAGCTAAAAATTCACAGGGAATTAGCTTAGAACCAGGAGACGGACATAGGAATTTTTTTTTGTTCATCTGTGAGGAAACTAGGAAAAACATCATTTAAATTTGCATTTTACAAACTGAACGGATGGAACGAAGTTCGTCGGAACAATTGACTAATAAAAACCATAAAGTAATAAGTACCAAATAATGAAATATACATATAAACCTTCAATAACTTTATAACCGCATCAAAATAGTTTTAAAGATTTAGGCATACAAATGGACATAGAAAAGAGGAAGCGACTTTGTTTTATACTATGTAGTGATTTAGTGATTTTGTGACTTCAAATTCCTCAAGTGACACTAAGTGATATTTCTATGTTAAAAATATTGGTAAGCTTAAATTTTCTTTGATTTAAATAAATGATATATTGTTTTAGATGGATCCCAAATACACGCCCGAACTAATGGAATACAAAACAATATTTGGCCTTACATTGGAACAAAAGCGAAACGACGCTAAGATAACTGCGGACTTGTTTAAAAATGTCGTTACTGAAAATAAAGATTTACCAGAAAGTGCTGTTCGGGATCTAATCATCGCTACCATTGCCCTTAAGTATACCCAGAGTAATTCGGTGTGCTACGCTCGGGATGGCCAGGTAAGAATACTAATCCTTCCTATCCTAATCGTAAAACCCTAATGCGAAAGTGTGTATGTTTGTTTGCTTGTTACTCCTTCTCTCAAAAACTGCTGAACCGATTTTCTATCAGCTAGTATTTTTATTGAAATTATTGTAAATTGACTTTGCGGGAAAAAATTAACTAACCAAGTTTTGAAATAAAATATCGTTCACTTCACGGTAATAAGTATAAAGACTTAGAAAAATCGTAGTTGCCGTTCCGCAAGTGAGCTTATCTCTTCGCAGCCAGGTATAAACAGGTATGATTTCTATATATTTATAATACATCTATTACGTATGTTGATCTTTTATAGATAAAAATAAAGCTAATATTTTTCTCATTATTATGATATATGGTAACCTAATTAACTTTGGCCGTAACTTTTAAAAAAAGTCGTACAGCTGGCAGTCGCTATCCTTGGTGATGTTACGCGCTAGCTTCTTCTCTCTCAACATTCAATATTTACCATCTTAACAGCCAGTAACCCTAACTTGCGGCCAGATATAATTAGGTTACCGTATATCATAATAATGAAAAAAAAGCTTTTTTTTTTGACATAAAAGATTAACATATGTTACGTATGTATAAATATATCGAAATCATACCTGTTTATACCTGGCTTTGAAGAGGTGCGGCCAAGTACGCAACGGCAACTACGATTTTTCTTAGTCTTTATACCTATTGCCGTTAAATGAACGATATTTTACATATACAATTACATTTTTCCAGCGAAATCAATTAACAATAATTTAATTAAAAATTCTATCAACCACATTTTGGTTGGCACCATGGTATACTTTATTCTCTTAATCATAAATATGAGTAAAAATGTGGATTTTATCATGTACTCGATAACTACACAATTTTGCAGCTGGATCTCTATTATATTAAAATTTGGCCGGTCCCAAAGAGAATATAATCACTATGTTTTAAGAGACGGGACTTAGTACTTTAAAAAAACAATAAGTTTACATGACACTATGTTACCAACGAAACGTCACGTAAATGTCAGTTTTGACATAAGTACGAATCCCACAGATAAAATACAGCTGCTTAGTATTTAGTATTCATTTTTATCGATATTGATAAAATTTAGGCCATGGGTACCGGTGGTATATATAAATTAAGCTAATACAAATTTATTTTATCCCTATTAGATCAGATCAGTATTCACATTTAAATCCAACGTATACTGGATTTAATTACTTAATTCGATTAAAATAAATCAATAAATTAGAAATAGTAAACAACTGCCACGTTGGACAAATATGAACACAAAAGGACAAAAGGAAAATAAAAGACTTTTTACCGTGCATATTTTTATATTAACAAAGAAATAAAGATATACTGATGAAGACACTCCTAAATGAATAATATTTAAACTTTGATTCACATGATAGTATTTTCGTTCGAAGAGTGCACCACATACATATTTTAATGTATGCAGTTTTTCTATGGGAATGTATAATAAATCATTATTTCCCACTGCCTTAACCCTTTGTCGGCATCTTAAAAAATTTTAGTACAAATTTTAAGATAAATTGCTACGACCAAATAAACGAAGTTGAATAATTATTCATGAAAAAGAAATAAATCAGCAATTATTCGCAATCTAGTATTTTATGAATATTTCGAATTTTTTAACTAAAACACACTGTTTTGACATTCAAACTTTCCCACCAAATGACCCAATGGGTGCACAGTCAAGATTTTGTCAAAATTGTGGGAACAGCAGCGACTCTATCGTCAGATAACGGAGTCAAAATGACATCTGACTGTGACGTCGAAGATCAAAGATTATAGTGATGACCATATTGTATTATCTATAGTGATGATTCCTGTCAATTTTGAATCTGTCAACTTTGATTTTTTAATCATCCAGGTGTTGTCGACATTGTTACTTAGTACTTACCATTAGACTGTTTCATTATTTTTCATGGGACCCAAAAGATGAAGTAAAATTCGTAGAAAACAAAAATATGTTGATAAATTCGGAAACGATTTTAAAAAGTACCATTTCCATAGGTTTCGAAAATCGGCGAAGAAGTTTCTCTTTTCCTTTATGGACAGTTACTTTACTCTTTAAAAAGCCCACAGACCAAAGAGTAAAGTAACTATCCATAAAGGAACCACAGACTAGTAAGAGAACTACATGTTCAAAGGACATAAATTGTCTTTGAGGAAAAAAGAAACCGCAAAGAGGGAGTGAGATAACAAATACCCCCGTTATTTTCCGCGCAAAGTTTTTTTTTGTTTTTAATTTCGCTAGACTGGCCGGTCCTTTCATAGTAACCCTGTGTTTGTCATAATGTTGAAATTTTATCAAAGGTCGGAGATAGAAACTATAGGCCGTAAAAATGTGTGTTCAGGTGATAGGTATAGGCGCGGGCCAGCAGTCCCGCATCCACTGCACGCGGCTGGCGGGCGGCAAGGCGGCGCTGTGGTGGGCCCGACGTCACCCGCGCCTGCGCAAAGCGCCCTTCCGTGCTGGCCTCAACCGCGCCATCCTCGCCAACGCCATCGACAACTACGTGGGGGGCACTGTCGGTCAGTACACCTACACACCACTACTCTAACCTCATTTATTCTTAATCATTCCAAAGAGGATAAGGTTCTCAATTAGACTGTATGTTTGTTACGCGAATACTCTGCCAGTAACCAACCAATTTTGGTGGTCCTTTATTAAAATGATAGTCACAATTTCAAAATGTCCCCGTAATCATTTTTTCCTAATCCGACTAATGATTTTTTGTAATAATGCAAAAAAATAATGTATTTAGGTATATGTAGTCTATAATAACTGAGAACTAGTAGTAGGACATTGATAAAATGTGTGTGAGATATCTTTCGAATAAATAATGATCAAATTATGACGTGATATCTACATATTAATACGTGATGCCAAAACGTTGGACCCCTTTTTTAAGAAAATTGCGCGTTCGAAGGAGCATAAAATTTGGCACACTTATAGTTTATGTGTAGGAGAAGTGCAGAACGCTAATGTTTTTTAATAACAATGCTTATAAACTACATTAAATCAATAAATAAAACATTACCAACACTATCATGCATTTGACACACGCAAGCAAATATATTAATGATAACGATAAAAGATCACAGATGGCACACTAAAAAGTTTGGAAACAAAGTAGTTGGTCTTGAGAAATGAAGATGGCGTTCTTATCAACAAGATAATAAAATTTATTATGGTCGAATTTCGACCAATGGGCGACCTCTAGTGTATAATATGTAGTCTATAACTGAAAACTAGTAGTAGGATATTGATAAAATGTATATGGGACCATCGCGAAATCATCAGCTAGTTATCTTTCATATAAAAAAATACTCTTATCAAATCACGACGTGATATCTAATGAAATTGTTGAAGTCGATTATTACAGTTTTACTGCGTTTATGTAAAATGTTACAGTAATTGTATTACGTGTGGTGATTACATGGTAATCTCTAAAACCAGCAGTATAGGGTACTGATTTCCTTGACAAATTTTGTTCGCTCATACATTAAAAAAACTTTTATTTTAGTGTGTGGAAATTCACGCATCCACGTATGAAATGTATTTTTCCCCGTGTAGGTCCGGGCTTCTTTTGCAGAATAAACTATCTGCCTTTTTGCCAGGCATCTCGTAAAAGGCGAGCATAGACTTACCGTCACTAACACCGTGATCTGACTAGGTGGTAGAGTTTCGCAACGCCTCTACCGGATTGGTACCACCACCTTACCTATTCCTGCCGCCATAACGTCAAGACGTGTTCCAGTTTGGACGGAAAGGTAGCCGGAAAACTTTCTTTTGCTCGAGGCCTAACATCCCGGCCTCAGGGTGGCAACGCACCATTATCACCTTTGGTGTCTCTAGGCGGCGTGAATTTCTTACCATCAGGAAATCCGTCTGCTCGTTTGCCTTCCAATATCATAAAAAAAATAAAAATGCCAAACAATACGTTCAGTACACATTTATAACTCATAAATTACTAAGTGCCGCTTGCATGATATTGGCTTAAATTTAACAAATATGTTTTAAATTGTCAAATAAATAATGTTAGAAGCAATGCTAGAAGCAAATTCAAAGTTAAATATTGAACCCAGAGAAAAGGAACTAAATGTTTTTTTGTTCTTTAATCTCGTTTTTAAATGGAAAGGGCTATTGTACTGGGGGATGAAGTTTTTGGTCAGATTTTTGTACAAATTTTTTGGTATTTCATTATAGTCCTTTGGACTGCTAAATTTTGAAAAAAAAATGAAGCCTATTGTGGACTCCAGTCTATTACTGTAAAAATAATAAATGTGTTATTAAAAATAACCGGTGTTTTTGTATGAAAAGTGCAATGTGAAGGAACCCAGACAGGTTTGTGAGGATCGTGAGGTCTGGTACTCGATACTCTCTGCCATACCACGTAAGGGACTTGGCGTGAAGATATGTATGTATGTAATAATAAATATAAAAACAGACAGAATTTTGCATTTGTAATTTTAGTATGAATTTAATTTTACTAATTTCAATAAAATAGATAAAAACAAAAGATAAAATTGTGTTCAAAACAATGATTATCTTGTTGAATTGGAGCAAAAATGATTTCATTGTTTATATTCAGTAACATGTTATTATCATTTGCTTATCTAGTCACTTTTAACTAAGCTAGCCACAAAAGATATAAAATATTTCGAAAATGGGTACATTGAAATACGAATCATGTTATATAAAAATAGTATTAAACAAAGTAGCGCTATCTGTCCCTATGCCCCTTTGTATGCTTAAATCTTTAAAACTACTCAACGGATTTTGATGCGGTTTTTTTAATAGATAAAGTGTTTAAAGAGCAAGGTTTATAAGTATATTTTATACCCGTGCGAAGCCGGGGCGGGGTGCTAGTTTTATATGAAAATGTTATGTGATTTTTTTTATTTAATAAGTTCAACGGATATAATAATAATTTTCCAAAATTAACTGTAAACTAAAGAAGTCAAGAATTTTGGAGTTAGTCAAGATAATTTTGCTCTCGAACAATAGTAAAAGTAAACACTAACGTAATATTTTATATGTAACGAACCTACAAAAAAACCTTCTTGTATGACCAAAGTACCTTTTCTAATTTACCTAGATTATAGATTGGTAGTTAAATTCGCTAAGGTAATGAAATTAATGTTCCGGTGCACTTGCTTCAGCACATACCGCGTGATTTTTTAGCGGCTTTGCGCACTTTTTTGGAACGGGTAAAAACTTCTAAATTCGCGTCAGGAGACGTGACCTGATCGAAAATTCCTAAGACGGCGCAGGACGCTTGCGCAAATGAGACGGCGCAGGGCGCTTACGCGAATGTTCGTGTAGTCACGTTTGTGTACGATAGCGCAATAAATGAATATTGCATTCTACCACATAAATGATAGTACTTTCATACTTATAAAGCAATTCGTTCAAAATTATTCCCTAACCATTCCAAAATATCAAAAATGCACAACGTTAATATTCAAGTTATCACTTCTGTCGGCACTGCCGGAGTGCGACCCGTTTTTTTTAATGTTTTAATTTTTATTCTGTTATTTGGGGCTGAGAGGATTTTAAAAAAATCAAATATCTTTAAAATCGTTCCAGCAGCTCTCCAGCTATAAATGTTATAGTAAACTTGACTTTTTTTACAAAGAGAAATCAATTGATCAAGCATTTTGTCTAATTTTTCTTAATAGTTGATTTAAATACTTAATCATACAGATGAGTGAATTTAGAAAGTATTTTAGATAAGTATTTTAAAATAAGTATTTTAGAGTGCAAAAACCGCATTGTATGAATGTAATAAATTAACTTATACACATAGCTAATTGTCATAAAACAAAAATTCATGTTCATTTCTAAAAAAAATATTTGTATTTGCGATTGTGTCCAACGGTCTAGATTTTTTTATTGTATAGCATTAGATAGTGAACCAGCAGACACCCAATATTATGTCTCATGATGATGAGAGACAACCGTGGCCTATAGACACCAAAGATGTTATAGGTTGTCCTTTAAAAAATACTTCTTGATATTTTTTTTAAATCATCACAATTTAAAAATGAATAATAATAAATATTCCTAGACAAGTTACACAAATTGAATCTAACCTCAAAGTAAGCAAATTATATGCTTGTGTTATGGGTGTTAGTCAACGATACTAATACATAGAAATACTTAAATAGATACCAGAACAAATTTAATAAATATCCAGACCCGGAAATGCAGACATCTAAATGTTCATCACACAAATGCCTGCCCCCGTTGGGAATCGAACCCGAGCCTCGCGGTTGGTTGATGTAGTTAGGCGTGTACGCTAGCCACTCGACCAACGAGGCGGTCAGTCATTTTGAATATTATTTTATTAGCAGGCGATTGGTTGATGGTAGACTTTTGGTTCAGGTACTGATCTGCCATTGGACCAATGGAAGTCGCTCTTCGAAGGCGAACCACCTGCATTCCTAACAGAAGAGGAGCGTGACGCATGGACAAAGACAATGGACAAAGTCGCTTTGGCCTCGGACGCTTTCTTCCCATTTAGGGACAACATCGATAGAGCTGTACAGGTATTGTGAACATATTTACTTCTTTTTTAACCGACTTATTAAAAGGGAGGCATATAACCTCTTTTTTTTTGTTTATATATTTTTTTGTGTTGCTTTTTTTTGTTTTGTATGATGTTGGGAAATCGATTATATTTCTCTGTCATTTATGAACCGATTTTAGAAATTCTTTTTTTGTTTGAAAGAGCGTACTTCTCAGGTAGTTCTATTTTGAACAAGTCTGAACCTGATGATGGAGGCCCAAGGAAATCGAGAAAAATGTAATTTTTCTGTATGTATATGACTTATGACCTTCGTGGCCTTCAAGTGCCCTTGGTGACCTTGGCGACATCCCAAGTGGCCTTGCCGAAGTGGAACCCGTGAACAGCGACAGCTAGGATTTTTTTATGACATATGAAGGCAAACAAGCAGACGGATTTCCTGATGGTAAGAAATTTACACCGCCTAGAGACACCAAAGGTGGTAATGGTGCGCTGCCAACCTAAGGCCGTTATGTTAGGCCCCGAGCAAAACGAAGTTTACCGGCTACCTTACCCTCCTAACCGGAACACGTAATGACGTTATAGCGGCAGGAATAGGTAAGGCGATGGTACCAATCCGGATGAGTCCCTGCGAAATTCTACCACCTAGTCAGATGTCACGGTATTAGTGACGGTAAGCCTATGCTCGCCTTTTACGAGCTGCCGGGCAGGAAGGCAGATGGTCTATTCTGCAAAGAAGCCCGGACCAACACGTGGATTTTTTTTTGTCTCTAACCTTAAACATCTAACTTATACTACGGCCGTTCAGAGAATGCGTTCCTGACACGTCGCGATTGAACTGACGACGTAACTTTGTAATGGCGTTGCAGTTACGATAAAAATATTATTGCTGGTTTTTTACCATTTTAACAATTGATGAGCATTAAAACAACACTATTATATCAATAATCATTTAATGTTATAATATTGTGCCAAACTGAGTGTCAAATAACTTGGTAAACATTATTTTTCTAAATCTTAACTGCACTATTACAAGGTTATGTCAGCGCTTTACAAATATGTAGTGCTGTGCTAACAATAACAGGCAATAATAGTATCGTAATCTATTCTTATAGAGTTATATTTTAAAACTTAATTTTGCTCGAGGCCTAACATCCCGGCCTCAGGTTGGCAACGCACCATTACCACCTTTGGTGTTTCTAGGCGGCGTGAATTTCTTACGATCAGGAAATCCGTTTGCTTGTTTGCCTTCCGATATCATAAAAAAAATAACAATACGTTTTGTTTTTCTTTTTAAGAATTTGAAAATAATAGACTATAAGATAACTTTTATTAAATATAAAAATAAAACTACGACCATACCGAACGCGCGAAAAAAAGTAGCATTTTTATATTTAGGTTGAAAATGGTAATCCTAAATGGCGCTACTAGCATTTTTATACTTAGATTAAAAAGGGTAACCCCAAATAGCGTTATGGGCCGCCATTTTGTGACACTAAAACAGTCGTCTGTTGTCGTTTCGTGCGCATAGACCACCTTCTTTAAGTGTTTTCGATCTGTTTTTATTTGATTACTCGGCTTTCGTTTAATGGACTATTTCTGTTTTCAAACTGACATCGGCGCTAAATCGGACTTTGATTGTGTTTTCGTGACTTTTGGTGTATAATAATGCCTAAACGTGGACAAACATTGAAAAGTGGAGCCCGTGAGTTAATCATCACGCTGCAAGATTACTTTGAGCGGGAGCGGCAAACTGGCGGACCCCTGGTACCTGTCGAACAAGTACAAGGACGCGTCTCTTAGACGCTTGGAGTTAGCAAACGAACGATAACAAATATTAATAAAGAGAAGTTTAGCTCTACTGGCATGGAAGATAATGTTTTACGTACTCCGAAGAAGAAACGTAAAACTAAACCCGTAACAGATATTGACACCTTTGACGCCGATGCAATCAGAAATCATATATATGGTTACTATTCCAGAAATAAATATCTCAACAGGAAAAAGCTTTTGGCATCGTTAAGAGAAGCTGGACTGTTTAGCGGGGGTAAACTGCTTTAACCAAAATCTTAAAAGATATTGGTTTTTCGTATAAAAAAACAGATAAGCGTGTTTTCCCCGTGTTGGTCCGGGCCCCTTTGCAGAATAGACCATCTGCCTTCCTTGACAGGCAGTTCGTAAAAAACGAGCATAGGCTTACCGTCCCTAACACCGTGACATCTGACTAGGTGCTAGAGTTTCGCAACAACTCACCCGGATTGGTACCACCGCCTAACCTATTCCTGCCGCCATAAGTGATGACGTGTTTTGGTTCGGAGGGTAAGGTTGCCGATAAACTTACTTTTGCTCGAGGCCTAACATCCCGACCTCAGGTTGGCAACGCACCATTACCACCTTTGGTGTCTCTAGGCGGCGTAAATTTCTTACCATCAGGAAATACGTCTGCTTGTTTGCCTTCCTATATCATAAAAAAAAAGATAAAAGAAAAATTTAATTAGAACGATACGACATAATTTTAAAACGGATAAGTTTTTGAGAGAAGCAAAAAAAATGTATAACTGGGATAATGTCGTGTTCATTGACGAGACATGGCTAAACGCCAATCACACGGTTTCCCGTTCTTGGACGGATGATACACAAGCGTCGACGTCGAAAGACCAATGGGTAAGGGGGCCCGTCTGATAATATGCCACACAGGTTCTGCAAAATACGGCTTTGTGGAGAACGCGTTCCTGGCATTTCAATCAAAAACCACAAATGACTGCCACGAGGAAATGAATGGCACTACATTTAAAGAGTGGTTCCAGAACGTGCTTTTGTCCAGCCTACCAGAGCCTTCTGTAATATTCATGAATAATGCCTCCTATCACTCGGTCCAGATACAGAAACCATCTACCCAAGCTAATAAAAAAGAAGAAATGATGGCTTGGTTACAAGCAAAAGGCATTGACGCAAATATGCAGATGCTATAAGCAGAGCTAATTAAATTAGTTAAAAAAAATATAGCGGCAAATGTGCGATACGAAATCGATGAACTGGCTCTGGAGTATGGTCATCGCGTTTTAAGAATTCCACCGTGTCATTACCAATATAACGTGATTGAGCTCATCTGGGCTCAAACAAAAGGTTACGCCGCCCGGTACAATTCTTCCCCGCCATTCAGCACGAAAAATATGATGACCCTATTAAAACAAGCCTGCGGGAAAGCCACAAAAGATGACTGGGCAAAGGTTGTTGAGAAGACTAAAAATCTGATTGTGGAAAATTTTGACCGAGATATCAGGATTGATTCTGTTATTAATAATAATATAAATATAAAAAAGTATTATATAATTATACATATTATGTAATACAATTTTACATGTAGGCGAAGATGATGATGAAGACACCACCTCCTCAAGCAAATCGGAGTCTGATTAATATTCTGTACGCACATTCAATTCAATGTACTTTATTGCATAGAAATACAGATTGTAACTTTGTAACAAAGAATAAATAAAACAATTTTATTATATTAATATTACCCTTTTTGGTTTCCACTTAAATAACTACAATATAAATTTTAAATGATTCCGTCAATATAAAACAAAAATAATCTTAAAAATAACGCGGTGGTTCATTTTGGAGGAACGGTAACGAACTCAGTGTTACGTTGTGCCCATCACTAGTCGTGGCTAACTGATAGGTGTCAGGAACGCATTCTCTGAACGGCCGAAGTTTAATGTGTACTGGGACCATAATTGCTTAGTATAATTAATTGCAACCTACTTATTAGGAGAGTAAAGCTAGCCTACTCCCATCAGTGGACTTGCTACACCAACTTCCATGATTTAAAACACAACAATAAAAATATGTAATTTTTTTAAATTATTCCTGTATAATTAAGTATTTTTTGTAATATTTTGTAACAATGTACGGACACAGTTCTTCTACAATTTTGTACAATATTAAAAAAAAGCATCTTCACGCCAATATCCCCGTAAGGGAAGGCAGAGGCACAGGTGATAGGTGGCAAGCCTATCGCCAACTGGGCACATATCCAAAATTTGTTAGAAAATGTAGAAAATTTATTTATACAAAATTATTAAATT
>NJDC01003884.1:663193-674191 GCA_002245475.1 Calephelis virginiensis
AAGTAAAAAAATGCTACTATTCAAAGTAAAAAAAAATCCTAAAGTACATGTTATTTTCTCAGTGCGGTGTCGAATACATCGGAAGTCCAGCTGGATCGAACAATGATAAAGAAGTTATACAAGCCTGCAATGAACACAAGATTGTTTTGGCCCACACCAACTTGAGGCTTTTCCACCATTAATAACAAATTTTTGATGTGGAAATTCAGCAATGTTATTTTGGAAAAGTTGTGATAAAATTATACATTAATTTTTCAATACTGTCGTTATAACAGGATATGTAACTTGACCATAATAGATTGATAGAAAGGTAAAATAAAATCATTGGTAGTATCCGTCTAATAATGTTATACACGCAGCCCGTTCCAGCTTTGCAACAGGTAGACAAACTTTTATATTATTATTATATATTCCGCAACGGATAGACTAACTTTGATATTATTATTATATATGTAAAATATAATAATAATTCTTAAATAACTTTATCTATTAAAAAACGCCTTTGCCCTAAACGGTATACCCTAATACCTGTTACAGGCTATTTACCCAAAACTTCACAAAAAATACATTCCATCATTTGGTTTTCATTTTTTATTCAAAATAATTCCACAAGTGCCTTTTTATTTTTTTGTAATTGTTATAATTTGTAATTATTGTAGTTTACTTTTAAGGAAATGAAGTGAGAACAATTTGTACTGCAAATTTTAATAACAATATAAAAACATTTCAAAAAATTACATTTGTAGTAACAGACACAAAAGTCTATGCAGAAATTTATATTTAAACCGTACGTAAATAAAATCATAGACTTTTGGAACTGATCATATATTATATTATGGCTTAACCATACACATTACTGTGATAATAATCTTTTATAGAGCGATTTATATATTACATTTTTTGTTTTTTTTAATATGTCACTTTGGTTATAGGGACCATCGAATTGTATAAAGGTAATCTCAAAATGTTATATTTATGAGACTTTTCAATATGTGCTTGAAAAGAAAAGATGCTTAGAATTCTGTCTGGACTCTTTTTGATTCTAACTGTAAGTACATAAATATCAGGACCGTTCAATAACTTTCTTGTTAGATATACTTTGATTGATTCAAATAATTGAAACAGAGCTTTCAGACATAAAATGAGGCGAGTGGTATTGAGAGACAATAAGTATATTGATATTCCAGTTATGTTTCAATATAATGGAATATATTTTTTGGTAAGTATGCAGTATACTCTACATTTATTTACTAATATGTTAGCGAGTGGTAGTGAGAGACAATAAGTATATCGATATTCCAATTATGTTTCAATATAATGAAATATATTTTCTGGTAAGTATGCAGTATACTCTACATTTATTCACTAATATGTCAGCGAGTGGTAGTGAGAGACAATAAGTATATCGATGTATGCCATGTATGTTTCAAGGTAATGAAATGTATTTGGTTAAGTATGCAGTAGGTATTCATTCATTTACTTATATATTTTTATTAAGATTAGATTAGGTTTAGCAGATTAATAATTTTAACTCAAATACCTATGACTCTATACTAGATATTACCTGCGGCTACGCTAGTTTTATAAGAGTTATTTAGCTCTGCCGCGGGAACCAGTTTAGATGCCGGGATGTAAAGTAGCTTAAGTCTCTCTTTCTAACTATTTTACCACACAATAACTAAACAAACGCCTTCGCATTTATAATAGGTATTTTATTATGGATACTGTGTATAAGAATTTAAATCTCGAATAATCGAAATGTCAAGGGGCCAGAATATTGTACAAGTTTCAGTGCCATTATTTCAAGTCCATTAGTAAAAAAATGATTGTATTTTTCTTCTTTCATAAATTTTATAATTTAAGGCCAGGATACTCGAAATTACCTATTTTTTGTATTTTGTTTTGTTCTGAGAAAAATATGTAATCTTGACGTTATAGATTAAGTCACAAAGCACAATACTTGTAATTTAAAAAAAATGCGAGAACCATTAGTTTTAATACTTTTCCAGATTTTATTTGAAATTTATCAAACTCAAAGCTACAAAAAATTACAGTAAAATAAGTAAATAACGTTTGAAAGTAGGTTCAATGGCCATTTTCTTAAAATTCATTTTTTATTTTCATTAGCCACCACGTTATGAAATATTTTATAACAAAATCGCTGCACGATGGTCGACGTAACGTGAACTGCCAACAGCGCTCGAATATCCTAGCCTTAAGTAGGTAAAGCCTATAAAGCTTAGGTATGACTAAGAAAACACGAATACACATTAGAGTTTTTATTAAATATTAAATGTTTTTATAAAGCATACATTAAAATGTGGTTTGGGTATTACCAGAAACATATTTTGAATTTATAACGAACTTTGAACTAACTATGTTAAAACGTAAAGTAATATTACAATATTTTCTAATTATCCAACTATTTGGCCACAAAAGACAGTTCCTATTTTCTCTTTATAAAAATAATTCATATTATAGTCATATTTGTGTTAAGTATATCTACATTTTGTATGTTATATATTTTGATATTTATCAGTTTTATATGACTTTAAATATTAAACAATAACATTTTAATGGTGTTTTTATTTTATACCAGCTGACCCAGCATATTTTGTACATCCTTGTAACATCTTCCGTTTTTTGTCGGTCACAGATGCTTGATATTGGCAAGGGAAAAACAATTTCTATAATTTTGTTGAGTTATAAAAGATGTTAAAAAAATTTGCCAAAATTAGCCCACATCTCTAGTTTGGTAATTAGATACACGTTATGGCTACATTAGGCCTAAAAGTTCGATTAATTTTTCGGATCTCCGTGGAGGCTTTTACAATTACCATCACACCTCCAAATAGGCCTCGAAACGTTCGCGTTGAGCTAAATATATACACGGTGGCCATTAGACACAATTTTTAATAGAATTTAGAAAAATGTTCCTACCTTATTAACCCAAAACATGAGAGTGTATTTTTTATATATATGACTGTTTCCCACTTGGGTAATGCTACCACTGTGTGTGCTAAATTAAATAAAAATCGATTCAGCAGTTTTTGCGTAAAGGAGTAAGAAACAAATATACAAACTTTCGCATTTATAATATTAGTAAGAATAATAGCGGTAGGTTATAAAACTGAGTGTGGAACATTAATCTTGACACCACAGAACAATATATTATAGTCTATGAGCTTGACACGAAAAAAAGGCAGCACTGTTTACGTTTAATGGATTGCGCCCACTGTTGACAGTGCGGAGCGTGTCGGGCCGGGCCGCATCGCATTGCATGATTGCAAAGCCCAGTGATGCGGGCCGGGCCGCACGCATCGGCGCGGATTTTTGTTACTCAGTACCAAAGTAGAGCTACGAAATACAGAGGCCACTCGACGTTAATATCGTCAAGTATGGAAAGTGGCGCCATCTAGTAGTTATTATACGAATCTTCAAGTATGGAAATTGGCGCCTCTAGTAGGTATCGTACGAAACTTTAGCATTAAAATACCATAGTGTTCTTTTCCTAACAGTAATATCATGATCTTTGGTCACTATCGGCCGCATCGGGGTAAGCGCGCGTGCCTCGCGGAATTCCGCTGCGGAGAAATCCGCGCCGATGAGCCCCGGCCCAGTGGGCGTTGCTCCATACAAAATGTATGCAAGCGATCTAGGCGGATTATTGCGCTGCGATGCGCCCTGTCCAACTGGGTGCTATCTTTAAAGAAACATTATTAACACTATTCCTGCAAATTGGAACCTTGTAATCCTTGTAGCTGTGTTAGGAAATACATAAAAAACAATAGGTAGTAATTTATAGATTGGTGTATTCTACGCAAAAGCTTGGTAGGTACCATCTTTTATGTAAGAGGTTATCAATAGTTTGTGCAAAAGAAAATTTGAATCAAACAATGCTTTGCGTAATACAAGTGGATGGAAAAATGTTTTTATATGAGTTTGGTTGGAGCCAAACAAGCGACAATTATTTAGTGGAGATACGAACTACACGCTGGCAACAGATCCTAAAGCTGAAATTGGTAGGGCTGAGATATTAGCCTCCTGCGTGAATATGTATTTTTGCCGGCTATCCTACTGAATCTCACACGACAGCGGCACTAACGTGATGAAGAGTTTACAAATTGATAAATTTTGATGCTGCTAAAAGCAAATGAAGATGATTGATTGATTGATAGAATCATACTAACTCGTGTTGGTCCGGGCTCCTTTGCAGAATAGATCATCTGCCTTCCTGTGCCAGGCAGCTCGTAGAAGGCGAGCATAGGCTTACCGTCACTAACACCATGACATCTGATTAGGTGGTAGAGTCTCGCAGCGACTCGCCCGGATTGGTATCACCGCCTTACCTATTCCTGCCGCCATAACGTCAAGACGTGTTCCGGTTTGGACGGTAAGGTAGCTGGTAAACTTACTTATGCTCGAGGCCTAACATCCCGGTCTAAGGTTGGCAACGCACCATTACCACCTTTGGTGTCTCTAGGCGGCGTGGATTTCTTACCATCAGGTAGGTAATCCGTCTGCTTGTTTGCCTTCCAATATCATAAAAAAATACATCTCTAATCAACTAATTAAATTTGATTTAAAATCAATTTTATCAACCTTAAGCAACTAACAATCTTTACGCGTCTAGCGAAGTTAGTAGGTAGGTACTTGCCATTGTCGTATCCTCGTTTGTAAGGTAAGGTACCTAATCAGCAACAAGTTTTAAAAGTTTCCATTATAAAGATCTAATAGTTGTAAATAAAGAAGGCAGTTCTGACTTATGGACAGACGGCCACTTCGAATCTCGAAGGGTTTTTTGTTTACCATTCGCGCAGCCTTTTACCTACTTTTTCACATAATTAATCTATAGTCTTAGTGTCTGTTATATTTTCATATAAGTACCTATTTAAACGACATAACCACAAAGTACATTGAATGGACATAACTATTTTATGCTGACAAAGACGTAGGTAAACAGCAAGATGTCGGGATGTTAGGCCTATTAGGTATGCAAGTTTACCGGCCACCTTACGGTCCGAACCGGAACATGACACTAGCATTATGGTGGTAGGATTAGGTAAAGCGGTAAATCTCTATCCGGGCAAGTTGCTAATGACCTATTTAACAAGTAGAGTTACTCTTGAAGCTCGATTCATGCAATATTGAAAATTGTAATCGAGTAAGAACCTATGTCAATTTAGGTACCTACTCTTGAACACAATACTGGCGAACTGTTAACATTTAGTTAAAAGTAAACAATTAATTATTACCTACTCGTCGTACTGTGTTCAAAAGTATTTAATACCTACATATAATACATACATACAATACAAAACATACCTACCTATACATTTCCAATTCGCATTATGTCGAGTTCTATTAAGTAGACCCGGACCAACACGGGGAAAAATATAAAAATTGATTTAACATTGACTTACACAAACTCGAATTGAAGGGAGTTTTTGTGATTCACACACATCGTCATACGTATAGACTATAGAATCATATTGTATTGATAAATAAACAAGGTTCTTCCCCGGACCCCGACCGATACGTCATCGTCGTGTTCGCTTAAATTTATTTATACCAAATGAAAAAACTTTCCCAATTTTTAGGGAAATTAGATAATAAGATAAAAATAGAATGCATCAAAAACACATTGATGCACTTATGAAATGACAGCAACCTCATCAAAAACTTTATATGTATATACTACAATTCAAATATTATTTGACTAGTTATCTATTATTACTTATGGTTAGAAAAAATGATGTACATTTTTAATTTATGTCAAACTAAAAAATACTTCTCCATTCTTTGAACTTGAAGTAGTGTAGAATATCCTAATAATCTTCATAAAAATAAATCAAAAACTGGCGTGTAAGTGTTTACTATTCAAGTGATTAGACGTGAATGTGTATTTATTAATATGTATATATAAGGTCCTTCCATAATTAATGCTCAAATATTTAAACATAATATGTTCAGTACATGTGCTACAAGATAATTACACAAAAAAATCGTTACTCAAATTACTTAGTTTTCAAAACTATGGTATGTATTCTCATTTGGAATCTATGCTTTTTATCGTCGGCATTTGGTGGCATCCCATTGTATACCTACACACTTTTTCAAGGCGAACTCTTGTACTTTTTCACAATAACTAAATCTTTGAAACAAAATATTTAGTCAAAACCCCCGTAATAAAACCGATTGGCAATAATATAAAATAAAGTGTAATGTCGAAAAGTACAAGAGTTTATATAAAAAAGTGAGTACACTTGTTTGGTTTACTCCAAATCGAATGAACTCTACTATTAAAAAAGCATTTGATCGGTTAGTGATGTTATCTTGTTGCTCATTAAGTTACCGATTTTACGACGTAAAATAGAAAAATATTCTCCATAAGGTAATTGTAATAAGAAAACATAAGTACGTAAATATCATAACATTAAAAAAACAATAATTATTTGAGTCACTAGTTTTTTGCTTGGATTTCGTTTACTAAGTATTGAACACCTATTTTGCAAGAACTGTACGTAATAAAATGATGTGACCCTTTGAGTCGACAGAGATTGATATGGTTGCATCCTATTTTTATTTTACCCATGCTCGGCTCAATACATTGTGCTCTCAATTACTTGTTAATTTATAATTTTGAATGCGAGTGAGTGAAGTTTCTATTTTCTATTGTAATGTATCTTTTTAAACCTAAGGTTTCCTTTTGTTCTGGTAGAGAGTGAGTGTATTTGTGATAGTAATGAAAATGATAGAACATAGACCGTCCACTAAGTATTAGATCATTTTCATTTATTTGCAACAAAATTTGTGCTAGACACTTTAAAACATATATCTGCGATAACTCTTTCTAAAACTAAATTTCATTGCGTATTTCATTGCAAAGACAGGTTGGTTTCACTAAGCAGTTTAAGTAAACTCAGAAAGGTAAGAGTCTCGCGTCAAAAAAGTTAGTGAAAACCACGCTGAATGTCATAACGTGATATTCTTTCAACTGCGATCATCTATGTATGAGCCTTCAACAACGTCATAAATTTTAATTTTAATTGACAATCATAAATTTTCAAGTTAATGCAAAAGTAAGCTCGCTCAGCGCAATATGAGCCTTTGCTACACATCTTTAGAATCTAGTTTGTTTACGTTTTGTATGTTAGTGATACCACTTATTCTGTAAAAGTGTCGCATTCTTTAACACATAGTATATTTTTTTTGTTTAACCAAGTTAATTTAGAAATCTTTAAGTTATTTTGCAGTAGCCAATTCCCTTTCCATATAAATATTAATAACATTCTCGTAATGTGCACAAAATACAGTTGAAATATGAAATTATTTTTATTTTAGTCACTTTAAGTTTCGAACTTTTTTTAGAAGCTTTAGCTTACGTTGTAACTTTTGATGACATCTTTTTTGTTTTGCAGCTTTATGACGACTTGTTAGTGATTATCAATAATAAGTTGGAACTTCTGTGTTCCTGGGCCTGCGCCTGTGTTTCCGTGCCTATTTTTTGTTTTGACTATTCTTAAATTTGTTCCTGTAAAGCAAGAACTATAAATCATTGCGAGGTTTCTTCCTAATCAAATGAATAGCTTTATGTTTCAAATTGAAGGTAGTGAAGCACCTAAAATCCCAAGTTTGAACTACTGGTTGCTGCTCGATCACTATCATTTTGCAATAATTATTCTTATTCAATTGTATAGGATGGTTTGTTTAAAATTTTAATGGGAAATTTTATAATCATGAGAGAGAACATTACAAATGTCAATGTCATTAGAGTATTGAGTTTTGAAAGTGTCATTCTCAAGTTGATACTTCGGTTGCGACTTGCGAAAATAGTAAAGATTAAAAATAAAACAAGTGCCGAAGTTTGTGAAATTTGTTTAAACAAAGTTTATTTAAAACCGGTGTTTAAGTGTTAGTATTGTGTTAATCTCCGTAAAAATGTCTGGAAGTGACACAAGCGACTACAACTCAAAATCACCATTTTCGCAAATGGATTCTCCAAGCAGTTCACCATCGCAACAAGTTCCTCAGTTAGCTAATTTCCTGACTGAGCTATCATGCGGCGAACACTCCGTACACAGAGGTAAAAAGTTGACTAGCAAAACTATGTACAAATCCTTAAAAATAAAAATGTAAATAAAAACATACTAGCAATATTTTCATTGTATGCAAATATTTTTATTGCAAAATTCAAAATAGTGATAGAAAACAGTAAAATTATTATTATCGTGGACTAATTACAAAGAAATAAAAATGTTACAAAATTAAATAATACTGAATATAATGTTCCCCATTATATTCAGTATTATTTAATTTTGTAACATTTTTATTTCTTTGTAATTAGTGCTTTAAAACGTAATAGTAATGTTAAATTCGGCATAAATTATTCTTAAAAAAGACAAGACATTTTAGAAGTAGAGTCAGTGGCTGATACCTGTTGTTATATGATATCCTTATCTTCAACACTCTACAATGTGACCGTTGAGTGCACAATGTATAGTAGTAAGTGCACATGTATTGTCTTAATACATTACTAAAAATTATTATAAAAAAAAATTGAATTTTTTAGTCTGATTTACTTTATTACAGTATATTTTATTACCATATTTATAAAACAATATTTCCACTTAATATGTTTTAAAATAAGATGTTGAATTCTACTAATATAATAAACACAAAATTTGTTAGAATGTTACGGTTTCATGAAAAAACTAGGTACTGAAGGGATAAAATGAAACTTTACAGGAATAACTATAGTTTATACATCAGAATAACACATACAATACAATTTAGAATACAAATGTCAATTCACAGTTCTGTTTCACTTTAATAGTGGAAGACCTATTACCAACAAGACTTACTAATGTATGTTTTTTTTTTGGTGAAACCCAATTGTTAATATTTACTTAACTTACATGCTAAAAACCCTTTGAAGAACCTGTAAGTTTCTTAGTTTTGAGTTCTTTAAATTATTAAGCAATTTCCTAATAATTTATAGACTTGACTTCATTGGAGCTACCTGTTTGATTTTGATAATTTAAAGGAATTAGGGTTTATTTAAACTATACATATTAAACTTTTAGAAGTATGAAATTATTTCTCTGTTTGATAAATCATTTCATTAAAGTTATCATGCACTCCCATTTAAAGTTACATACATACATATCTTCACGCCAAGTCCCTTACCGGGTAGAGAGTATTGAGTGCCAGACCTTACGATCCTGACAAACCTGTCTTGCTTCCTTCACATTCATAACCCTTTTCATACAAACACGCCGGTTTCGGAGACTCTTGACACCACCCTCAGATAATATCCGATTAATCTGATTGTGAAATGTCAGCCTTGGTCTCCCCGGGTACCTACATCCATCCACATTCGCATTGTATATCTGCTTTGTCAATCTTTCATCTGTCATTCTTTCCACATGACCGAACCAGCGGAGCATGCCCTTTCGCATTTTGACACCAACGCTTTCTTTCAATCCCACTCTTTCTCGGATCTCACTGTTACGAATGCGGTCAGCGAGCGTTACACCACAGGTTTTCCGTAGTGCTCTCATTTTGACCGCATTTATCCTACTTTCATGCTCTTTCTGACATAACCAACTCTCGCTTCCATACAGTAATGTTGGAATAAGCACAGAATTATGCAAAGCGAGTCTAACTTTTTGACTCAAAACCTCGCTTTGGAATAGCTTACACAACGCTCCATTCACACTATTCCCTGCACTTACTCTCCTCTCTACATCCGCGGTGTACCTTCCATCCCTGCTAAAAGCACAACCAAGATATACAATTTCATTCACTTGTTCTAGCACTACATCATCAACCAAAACTCTTACATCCGTTCTGGCTACGTCTCTTTCAAACACCATTATTTTGGTTTTCATCGCATTCAAATGTAAGCCCCTTTCTTTACAATCTCAGTAGCTCTTGCTAGTTTTGCAGCTCAGATGGTGTAGAGCCCAAAAGTACAGCATCATCTGCATAAAGCATGAACTGCCTGCCACTTGGTCACCCATACGCATTCCCACATTCAATGATCTTAACCTTTGAAGTTACTCTCCATTAAAGTTATTTAATATTATTTTTTGTGTTTGCTGGCAGCCCATCACTTTTAGCTGTAAATTTAACCCATTGCGAGTCGACAACATGTATGGTCCTTTTTTAGCCATCTTAGCTTTCTTAAGAAAGAAAGGAAGTATACCTTGCCAGTTACTTCTGCTTTCTTGCATTGTCCCTGACCTCCCGAGGTTTTGAGGCTGTAATTTTGCCATACCTTTGCACTTCAATTGACATGAGGTGGTGTTTATTCTTTCTCCATGTATGCTCTGCATAGAGGACTGCCGGTGACACAAACTTTGTAGAAATCCTGTGCAGAAAGCAGTGACCTGTTAAAATACATATCATTTTGCTTAAATGTTACCTGCTTAGTTCATGTTGTTTTTTGTTTAGTTTCCTGTTTATTTTTGGTACATTTGCCTTAGATTGTATGAGCCTTCGAAGTGTTTGTCATGTTTTTTTGTGTTTAATGACTGTATTGTCTCTTATAAAATTACAAAAGACCATGAAACCCGTTGTAGAAATTAAAAGTTTTGTAAACAATCAAAACCAACATTTTACTAACTAATCCCTATTACATTTCATTCTACCCCAAAAAATTACTACTACTACATACTAGCCAAATGCAGTCATGTAGTCCTTCATATTTAGACAGATAAAACCTGAAAGTCGAAAATTAGAGTTTGTATGAAAATTTATAATTATTTCATGTTAACAAAGTCTTGAGTAAACAGCTCGTTTTAATATAAATATGTATTGTTGTGGCATGAAAAAGTTAATTTTTTGCTTGTAAAACTGTACTGCACAAGGCAGAAATTTTGGCAATAAAGAATAAGGTGTTTATGTCCTTATCAAAACTGACTTGGCAGGACACACACACACACACACACACACACACACACACACACACACACACACACACACACACACACA
>NJDC01003884.1:674284-692811 GCA_002245475.1 Calephelis virginiensis
ACACACACACACACACACACACGAACACACACACATACACACACAGGCGTCTGCCTCTGGTGCAAGAGTTGGATGTTGGTGTGATGATTGAGTACAGAGTACCAGACAATAATCCAGTGCAAAAGTTACGGTTAGTGCGTCGCCGAGATTGTTGGTACCGGTTATTATTTGTGGTGTCATAAGCTGTAAAATCAAAAAATTTTTGTACTCTAGGCATTCAAAAATTAAATTAATTTAAATGATTAGTACATTATGTTTGGTGATTAAAACTAAAGAAGAATGTTAAAGAAAACAAGCCCCCTCAATAAAAAGCCTTGTCAATATAACTATAATGTTAATTTTATTATTTAAAGCTTTTAAACCGTTAAAGTAAAAATGATGTTCATCTATAATTAATTAATTGCAGTAGCAGCGAAAGGGTTACTCTGATTAACTTTTTTGTTGGCTAGCTTCAACGATGTAGTATGGACTATGCCTTAATTTTTGAAATAAACTCAAATGTTGGTAAATTTTAGGGCAGCCAAGTTTGCACATTATAGAAGAGCCACAAAATCATTTTAGATTTAGATATAAAAGTGAAATGATGGGAACTCATGGATGTTTATTGGGCAAATCTAATCAAACCAGTAAAGCGAAGACTCATCCAACAGTTGAGGTAAGCAATTTGATAAATATACATACAGTTTTGAATTTTTTATATAGCATTAGAAATCAAACCAGCATACATTTTACAGTGATACGTCTATCATCTATAGACACCAAGATGTTGAATATGTGCATATCTAAAGTTGGGATCTTTTAATTTATAAGCACTTTTCATGCTTTCTATGGATTTCCACACTTTTATACAGAAAGAAATATATATATTTATGTTGAGTATTTGATTCAAGATTAATATTATCTTTGGTATTATATAGAACTGTGTAGCTATGGTATGTTAATATATAATATAAAAAAAGTATGTTTACGCCCATATCCCCGAAAAGGTAGGCAGAGGCACTACTAACGCACCCACAACTAGCCCAAGACACCAGTGCCACAATGTGGCGTCTGGACAACATAGATGTTACAGGTGAGATTGCTGTCCTAAGGATGGTATGGAAGGCCTATTGTGTAAGTCTATTGCTACCATCATCTCCACACTAACAGACGTGATAGTCATTATGGCGGCAGAAATAGTTAACCCTGCCCGGGCAAGTTACTGCACAGCTCTTTACCACCAGAGGTCTCGTTGGTACTGGCCTATATTTTAACCTGTCCTTACAAGCCTGGCAGAAAGGCAGATGGTCTATTCTTCTCAGCGGACCTGGACTGACACCAGGAACATTATTTCATTGAATGTTATATAATGTTACTTATTGGTTTCAGCTTCGAAATTACAATGGGAAAGCTCGTATAAAATGCAGTTTAGCCCGTCACGATAATACAGAAGATCATCCACATAGGCTGCAAGATGATCATGATAGAGATGTGAGCAGTATTGTACCAGAACATGGTAGTTACAAAGTTGCGTAAGTACATATATTTCACTAAGTTTTACAAATATCCTTTATTAATTTAAATAAAAAGCCATCTTTACGGCCATTTCTCGGAAGTGCTAGGCAGGGGCACAACCAGCATCCCCACCACTAGCCAAAGACACTTAAATCCAACAATGTATAGCACATGGGCTTTCGAGTACCGGGCACATATCCAATCCCGAACAACAATTTTTCTATATATTTAAAAACATTTTTTTTGTTGCCAGCTCTGGGGATCCGATCTATGAGTCAAACACAACACCTGGAGACCATAAAGGCAACTCATTTAAATTCAGATATGAATAGAGTATTATACTTCTCCTCTCCGCCTCTGTGGTGTAGCAGTCCGGCGTCGGACTCGAGTTCTTGAGGTCCTGGGTTCGATCCCTGGGTCCAGCAACAATAAAAAATTAGAAAATATATATTTTCAATTTTCTAATAACAATAACGTTGCCTGGGATTGAATATGTGCCCGGTTGGCGATAGGCTTGCCACCTATTACATTGTGGACTAAATGCCTTCAGCTAGTCGTGGTTGTGCCTCTCCCTACCACTTCCTGGATATGAGTGTGAAGATACTTTACTAACTTTTATTATACTTTATACCATAGATGTAGAATGTACAAGATCAACAAAGCGTGGGAGAGAGAAGTCCTTATTAGATATAAATTGCCTTAGAGGAACAGAGAGAGAGAGAGAGAGAGTCAGGTACCTATGTGCCAATATTTACGCGAGTAAGAGTTCATAGTATTCCTGTCATAGTGCGGCGCTGTGAATTTTGTGAATTAATTTCATAATCTTACTATTTAAATAGAAGAAAATATAAAGACAATTACGATGTCGTGTTCTGAAAGCGCTTGTGATGTTACAAAACGTTACAATCCTAATACATAAATACACATTTCATAGGACTTGCACATTACGCCGAACATTCTAGCCACAGGACAGCGATGCACCTATAGGAAGTATAATGTCAATAATCTACGGTTGTCCATAACCACAACGAGAGTCGTATGCTTGATTGCTGTCTAAGTCATATAAAAAGTTGTACTTTCCTATCTGTTTGGCGATAATAATGCCACTAATATAATTTTAACAGCTACCTTACGCTCTAACCGAAACATGTTAATGAATAACATTGCTGTTTCGGCCGACAAAGACAAAGATGGTGACCCTAAAAGATAGGCTTCGCGTACAAATCTACCATCTATTAGTCGCTATGGTAGTGATACATAAAGCCAATATTTCACGAATACAATACAATGTCTTAATAGTCATACAACATAAAATTTGAAATTGTTTATATGATAATAGATGAGGGTAAAGAAAATATGCTAATTTACTAATAGTTTGTTAATTTATCGATATCGATAACGTACTTTTTAACAACCCCTTTTTTTAACTCGTACATAAACAATTTACTCACACTAACGCATATTTTTTTGGTTTCGCTTTTTAACTGACTTTGTTTATCTAGTACATCCTAAATCTATGCTTTATACTATATATCACATAATGTCACTAATCTAAAATGTTAATTAATATTTACACATATTTATTTTATTTCACAGCTTTAGTGGCATGGGCATAATTCACACAGCAAAAAAGGATGTCCCTCAATTGCTCTTCAAAAAGTATACATCTACAAATTCTTCACCTTCTTCGTATCAGGAAAACCAAGTTAGTGACATATTTCTGTATATAGCTTTTTATTTGCAGTAATTGAAAAAAAAATTAAACTAATTAAAAGTTGGAATGGTTAATTCTAATACCCCCGTCTATCTTAAAGATAGGTTTATTTTTCTTTATGAAGATTATGTTGGTCATCATCATTGCAAAATGTTTTTGTTAAAGATCCTGGAGCATGAAACTAAATTCTATAAATATTTGTTCACAGTAATGGCTACACTGCCTTTTAAAAGATTTATGATGTATACACAGATGTACATTGTGCATATGTATTATTATTTTTTTGTTTTAAGTTTTATTTACAAATTAAACAATTTCTAAAAATCTTAGATTACTTCCTAAATTAATTATTTGAAAGATTTTTGATGTATAAACAGATATTGTACCTTTTCCTTATTTTGATGTATCTTCTAAACGTTGGTTGTTTGGAAGAGATTGCTTGTTAGCGATTTAATTTAATTTAATGTTTTATTTTTTCAAAGTAAATATAGTAATATACATTTTTTGAAAGTCAATTTTAGTATTGTATAATATAATTACATTGTTTTACTATCATTTAATAGCTTATTAACGAATAATCTATAAACATAATGTTACTAACAAAGTTATTATTGATACCTTTTTTACTATTTGTGATTTCATTTTCTTAAAATAAATTAAAATGTTAAAAATTAATAAAAAGTAATAATGTAAGATACAGGTTTAAAAAAAATACCGACAGAAAAAAAAAATATACCCATCTGAACATTGTAAAACCAAAGAATACCAAAATTTCATTGTCATTAACTTGCCAAACTTTTAAACAAAACATTCTTAGTCATAAAATATTATGTCATTTAATACATAACACAACCCCAAACATTAAATTATTAGGCACATACTCGTATTTAATAAACAACTAGATGATTCTGAATACAGAAGTATTTATAAAATAAATGTCGCGACATAATATAAAAAAACAAGTCAATAAAATCACAACATGAATAAAATAAATAATTACAATTTCAAAAATAAGTCAAAGAATAATTAAAATTATTAATAATACAAAAAATAATAATCAAAATTTTAACACAATAATGACAAAATTGTTAAAAAAATCCGAGATTCGTACAAATAACTCCATGTATTACAATCATATTTTCTCAAAGATAAGTACCGTTAAATTTTAAAACAAAATTAAAAACTTTGAATTTATCAAAATTGTTAATTAAAATTACACGTAAAATAAAATTAATTGAAATATATAAGAAAAATAATATAATCATTACAATAAAAAACTGATTTTATTCGTACACTTTCTTACTTAAGTACTACTTATGGTTGAGGAGTTAGAAAACACCAATTCTATACTATAAGCTAATATTTTGGCTATAATATTTTTACATTTATTGCTTGGATGCAAAAATTTAAAAACGAATTGCTTTTCTATAAATTTATTTGTGTCAAAGAAAGAGCATATTGCTTTGATTCGATGTCAAATTGTATAAAAATGTATTTATATGAAAAATATGTTTATTTTTGGTGATAGTATACTTAGATGAGTATGGCAACGCACATAATATAATTCTCTTTGGCGCTTGAGATAAAAGATATTATATACAATCAGTTAACTGATACTTTTTCAAATGATCACTGTTTCCCAATAATAAAACTACAATGCTATCATTATTTATGTAGGTATTTTTAATTTTATGTACTATATTCGAAAAAGTGGAATCTGGAAAACAATTGTTAATTACTTTTTTATTACTGTACGCCTCTGTGGTCTAGTGGTCCGGGTGTTGGACTTGACTGCATGAGGTCCCGGGTTCGAATCCCGGGTCGGCCAACAAAAAGAAAATTGGATTTTTCCAAGTTTCTAATAAAAAAAAATGTTGGTCGGGATTGGAATTGTGCCCGGTTGGCGATAGGCTTGCCACCTATCACATTGTGGGACTTAGTATCTTCGGCTAGTCGTGGGTGCCTTGGTTGTACCTCTGCCTACCTCTTCGGGGATATGGGCGTGAAGATACTTATTACTGTACATACTTATTCGGGAGCCCATACCGATACCCATGGTATCAGTAAACATTAACACTTGCTTTTTTTTGCATTAAATTATAGTCTATATTTATCTTGTAACTAAAAATTGTATTACAATTTTCCACTGAAACTAAATTCTGGGATACACTGTAAGCTGTAGCTGATGATTCACTTGTACACTCATAAGGACAATTATTAGTCAGTAGGTTAACTTGTGTTTACTTGTGACAAGGATCAGTCAGTTCTTTTGTAACTAAGATATGGACCTGGGTTTGAGTTTGCCCTGAATCATATTACTAAGATCACTTTGTAATCCCACAATCTTATACTGTAAGCTAGATATTTCCGAGTTATAAGTTTCTAGATTACTTTTTATTTTGTTTTTAAGTAATATGAGCTGATGTAATAATTGAACATTTTCCTTTTTTAATTCTTGGTATTTTTTATTAATAATTTTCATGCTTTTTGATTGTGGTATGGTTCTAGTCAAGTATTTTCTGAGTTTTCTTATTTTTTTCTTTTTTCTTCGACTGATTATATTATTGGTTAATGATGTACAAGTGTTGTTTGTATTACTCAAACTTAGTTCTTCAAATAATCTTTTGTTATTTGTACTTGATAAAAACTGCTTGTCTTGTTCCAACTGGTAAATAGTATCTCGAGCTTCTTGTAACTGTCGTTCTAAATGAGAATTGCGGGATAAAACTTCTTCGTATGTTTTCATACATTCTAGAAAATTATTTTGGCGTATTTCAAGTAATGCGTTGCTCAATAACATCTTTGTATTCACTGTAGAATTTTGACAAATCTTGTTTTAATTCAGAATTCTTATACATGACATCTTTTATCTGCTTTTCGTGTTCCTCCCGTTCTTTTAATAAATCATTACATAAGATATTTGTAGACTTTAATTCCTCTAAAGCTGATTGCAGTTTACATTCTATGTTTTTTTGTATAGTTTGCTTACGAGTCATCATTTTTTTTGGTGTAATAAAAAGGACGTCGTAAAAAGGATGATAAAAACTTGTTTCTATTTTCTTATAACATAAATTCCTTTGTTATAATTTAAAATGGTTAAGTCGGTACAAAGTTAAATTTCTTTATTTTTTTTTTCGTTCACAACATATTGCGGGTAGTTTTTACTTACAACTTAGTTTTCACTTTTGAGAATAAAACTGCCTTTCGTATAAAATATGGGTTTTTCAATATAATATGTAACAATTTCATGATTTAGTTGTACATTATATAGTAGAGTTTATCATTATTATTATTAATGGTTGGGTTTAGGGTTGAACCTCGTTTTGAAGTAGGTGCCTCAGATTAAGAGGTTGTTCTTTTTAAGGAATTCAAAGAATTAATAAAGTTCAAAATGTAATTGATAGATTTTTTTGTTATGGCGAAGGTAGGATTAATTGCCGACCTACACTTTAGTTAACGTTCTCGTATTTAGGTTTGCTGTTTAAATACAAAGATGTTTGTGGCACGTCAATATTTAGAAATAAGAAATCCTGAGGCTTATTATCATGCATTATATCAGTATTGATAGTTTGCTTCCCAAACCGGTAGGTAAATGACAATGCGAAGCACTGCCCTCTAGCGTTAGCATCGGCGCAGAAACCTAGCACTTAGTTAGTATTGACCAACATGGTCCCTTATTTACGGAATATCTATCCTGTGCTTTGATAATTAGACTTTGATTATTAGGATACGAAACATAATCAACTTTATTTTCTAATGATAAACCAATATTCCTGGACAGACCACACAAATTAAACCAACCGCAAATTATTTGCTTGTTTTATGGATGTTAGTATAAACCAAAGTCAGTATATTAGATCTTTAAAACTACGCAACGGCTTTTGTTTTTATTTTCAAGATAGAGTGATTCAAGAGTAAGGTATATATGTATAACTAGCTGCTCCGGCGAACTTTGTTCCACCCGTTCCGTTTAAATGGGAAAAAAGTATGTTCACGCCCAAATCCCCGAAGAGGTAGGCAAAGGCACATGTTGTTTTTCTAAGTTTCCTCACAATCAAACGGGATTAAAAGTATTCCGCCCTCCGTCTCCTGGTTCTAAGCTGCCTTTCTATCAATTTTCAGTCAAATCTGTCTAGTCATTCTTGAGTTATAAATAGTGAAACTAACATGGCTTTCTTTTATATACTTATACTAGCGGCCAGCTCGAAGTGTGAAGCCGACGCAGTTATGAAATATACATATAAACCTCTTCAATCACTTTTTCTATTAAAGAAACTGCATCAAAATCCGTAGAGTATTTTTAAAGACTTAAGCATACAAAGGGACAGAGGAAGCCACTTTGTTTTATACTATGTAGTGATATATACATATATAACAGCTGATAACATAGAAGTTTGTCGACCCGTGCGAAGCTGGCACTAGGTGCTAGTAATAAATAAGCACCCATTGGTACAATGCGATGACAAACATATCCTTCCCTTTTGCAATTATAAGAAGCCATCATCATCTTAATGTTGGTATCTTATCTTTGATAGTTAATGAGCAGGAAGTGTATGTTAATTATTGTACCGAGAACTCAACTTTAATCATCTTAGTTTACAGGTCTTAACACTGTAAGCACTCCTAGGAATAAGGAATTTGAGCACATTGTTGGCTGTAACTTCACGGCGAGAATATTTAAATTACCAATTTTTGATGTGAAACATCTATAGCCGCACGTAAAATCGATTTCTGGCGTGGCGACGCCTGCCGTGATGAAGCGTCGCCACGCTATATGATGGTATATATAGTATATATTATATACAGTCTATATGCCTATTGCATGTGGACGGTGTGGCGACGCGTCGCCATGCGCAATCGACGATATACGATACCAAAAATAGTACGTCTACGTATTAGTCTAAAATCGTAATATTTTATTTTATCATTATGACATATTTAGTTATTATCACAATCTGTTCTTTTCTGAATATTACTTTTATTCATTAAATATGTTTTGTATTGTGCGGATTAAAATGCGCAATATTTTTCGATAAATGATCTAGTTTAATTAACGACTCAAAACGCGATAGTTATAATTTTACTTGATTATGAAAAAACTACTGATTAATTAAATTTACTCGATTATATTTAATAGAAAATATGAAATAGTGAGTTAAATACTTTTTCAAGTTTTAATTTATTTAACTTAAGATACAACATAATTCAGTAGGTAAAATATGTAAAGACGTTTTAAAGAAAATTCAATTACTACGTTATTTTTCTTAATAATGTAATTCTTAATAAATTTCCTAAAAGAATATGGTGATATTGTGTAATATTTTTCAACAAAATCACCGCGCGGTGGAGGACATAGTGCGAACTGCAAACAGCGCTAGAATATGTAAGCCTTAACTATGTAACTTACATTATTTCAGCGGAACCAAGTAGGTGATAAAAGGTTAACTGGAAATAATTTTGCAAGCATATTTTCACTGTACAGTTTTTGCTCGGAACTTTCGTTCCTCAATACATAGGTATTTTTTAAAATGTTTCACTTATGGAATTCTGAGCACGTGTAACATAATAATCAATTAAATCCCTAAAAATATTATAAGGTGTGCGAATGTGTATGTTTGTATATTCTATACGTTAGTCATAGACATTAGCAAGTGTAAACTGAAACCTAAGCACGAAATGGCAACACAGGAAGTGTAAGTGTTGAATATTGGCCTTGACATTCCATTCTGTTGACTACTGCACTCGAGGGCCGTGGCCCATGTTTTGAATTTATGTACCTATTCTTAATGAGATTATAAATATAACAATCGGAAGGATAATTCTTATGTTCTGGTGGTAAGGGATACCAGTTGCCTGAAATAAAAGTGGTCATAATACGTTATGAATTTTGCATGGCGTCTGGAGAGCCCCAGTTCTTGATCATGATAACAAAGGGAAGTTGGTCCAGGCTAGATTAATGACAGTTTCACAGTTCACTAGTGGTAGAGGTTGACTTGCCATTTGACATCTAGTGTTTATAAGCCACGGTTACCTCTTGCCACCTGGAGAGCCGTATCGTTCGCTGATCTCTCACATTAAAAAATGCTTTTATTTGAGTACTTCATGAGGTCCCGGGTTCGATTCCCGGGTCGAGAATGGTTTTTCCAATTTTCTAATAAAAAAATGTTGCTCTGGATTGGATGGACACCTCATTGAAAGTGATGTTGGCGGTCAAAGCTTGAAATGTACGAAACTAGACGAAGTCGTTTGAAAGACGTCCAAGCTATGCTTCTCCGAAAATGTAACATGCGTTGTGACATTTCCCTTCACTATTTCTGTGACCTAGGTCAGGGTGTTGGACTCAACTTCGTGAAGTCCAGGGTTCGATTCCCGGGTCAGGCAACAAAAAGAATATGTGTTTTTTTCAATTTTCGAATAAAAATATGTTGTTCGGGATTGGCGATAGGCTTGCCACCTATCCCACTGTGTGACTTAGTGTCTTCGGCTAGTCGTGGGTGCCCTGATTGTGCCTCTGCCTCTTCGGAGATATGGGCGTGAAGTTCTTTATGTACTTATCTCCGAAGAGGTAGGAAGTGGTAATACCAGGGCTTTCACTTAGCCGAAGGCTAAGTGAAACTCACTCACTCACTAAGTCCCACAATGTGATAGGTGGCAAACCTTATTAGGTTAACCTATCGGCAACCGGGCACTTACCTGATCCCAAGTAACGTTTTTGTTATCAGAAAATTAAAAAAAAACATGTAAGTAATTTAAAGCTAGCTTGTAGCCATGTCAGTAGTATCTGGTAGGCTTTTTATTTGAATTGGCTAGGTGTGTTGCTTTTTTTTAAAAGAAAGATATAACTTCATCGCCTCTGTGGTCTAGCGATTCAGTTGTTTGACTTGACTGCACGAGGTCCCGGGTTCGAATCCCGGGTCGGGCAACGAAAAGAAAATTGCGTTTTTCCAATATTCTCATAAAAAAAACGTTGCTCGGGAGTGGACACGTACCCGGTTGGCGATAGGCTTCCCACCTATCCACTGCAGTGGCGCGACCGCGTGTGCGCGTGTTCCATATGTTGCGACACCTATAGGTACAAAATGTGGTTGTGCTACCTTTGCTCGAAAAAACTCGGTTTCTCATGGTTTTCTAAGGGAAACTACCAGTGTGTTTTATATTTTTGAAAAAACATTAAATTTTCTAGCTACGCCTATTATTACAATGTGGTTTTACTTGGTAAATACTTTAGGATACAGCAGAAAATTATACAAACATCGTATTTTTCCCGATTGTTTATATAAAAAGAGGATTGTAAAATAATTAAAAACCTTATGAAATTATGGTTATACATTATTTACAGTAAATTAGTTATATGGTATGAAACAAAAAAAAATGCCCATTCGGTAAAAAATTACAAAATTATAGTTACTTGAAAAACATACCCATTTTGAAATCACATGTGAGCATACTGAATTGTAGTAGTAGTATCTTCACGCCCATATCCCCGAAGAGGTAGGCAGAGGCACAACCAAGGCACCCACGACTAGCCGAAGATACTAAGTCCCACAATGTGATAGGTGGCAAGCCTATCGCCAACCGGGCACAATTCCAATCCCGACCAACATTTTTTTTTATTAGAAAATTAGAAAAATCCAATTTTTCTTTTTGTTGGCCGACCCGGGATTCGAACCCGGGACCTCGTGCAGTCAAGTCCAACACTCGGACCGCTAGACCACAGAGTTAAGTTATGTTTTAAGTGGGCTTAAAAAAAAGACATACGTTTAAGTGACTTGATTTATGTGTTTTTATAAAGAACACTTGTTATGAAATAATAAAAATAAAATCCCGGGCGATAAGATTAAGGAATTTCGAATTCGTGACACGTCAACTAAACCACTTGAAATTAAGGTACAAAAACACGACTGGTAAATATCTTACTTTTATCAATGATGATTGCTGTTTTTGTGATTTTAACACCTTTACACAATTAAAAGGGAAAATTTTACATATGTTTACATAAAAAAAATACATTTTCATACAAAAATAATTAATTTAAGTCACATGTGTGGTGGATCTATTTTGGTTAGTGACGGTCGCAATGTTGTAAGGATAAGGATTGAGTTTGCTATATTTGAGCCTAGCTCCGAATAAAAAGAGATAGAATAGTAAGTAAAAAAGTGTTTTAAGCACAAATGTAAAGGAAATATTATAAAACTAAAAAAATAGATCGAAAGTAATGCGACTCTAATGTCATCGATTACTTTTATACTAACGGAAGAAAAAAATATTATTTAGACACGATCTTGCAAATTAATCGTTATTACTGCAAAGATAATCAAATTTTCCATTCACTTTATAAAGACTTTGCTGATATTTAATCCACTTTACAACGAAATAAACCAATAATTCACGCTGTGAAATACTGATTGCGCACTGACGTCGTACTCAAAACAAACGCTGTTTTGTTTGTACAAATCATTGTAGTACCGTAAACTGCTGTAACATTGCCATCATAGCGCAACTTTGCCGATTTTGTTTCAATTGAGATATCCCGCGATTGTTAAGCTATTTCTTATTTCCTACCGTTTGGTAATAAAGTTGCATTATTATGGCAACATATTTTTAATTTTTTGAAATGGCAATTGCATTGGTGCCACACAGTCCGACAGTTGACCAAAAAAGTCGGCGTGCAACGTTCGAAATTTCAAGTAGTCGCTATAATTTTTAGTATCTTCAAAAAAAACTAGATTTTTGTCAAGCGGAAACGTCCCAAGGTAAGGAAATTTAGTGTATTTTATACATTCCTTACATTATTTAAATAAATTAGATCTTTTCAGCAAAAAAGCCTAGTAGGCAATGTTGTGAAGTGTTTTGGTGACATTTGTGACACAACTTTGCCTGGGACTAGGGTTAACAAAAGTTAGGTGAAGAAAATCATATAAGAGTAAATACAAATATTTAAAAAAGTTTACTCTTTTTAATTGGGTATTATAACCAAATTTTGTTCAACTTTATTTAAATAAAGTTATGACGTGTAAGTATGTTACGTCCATTCTAATATTATAAATGCAAAAGTCTGTCTGTTTGTGTGTTTGTCTGTCAGTCTGTTTCATACGCTTTCACGGCTGAACCGGCGAAGCCGCGGGGTACAGGTTATTTCTTCAAATACGTCAATATTAAAGTTTTAGACTGCTGATATCACAGTATATTAGATTTGTCGATCTTATAAAACTTTTATTGCAGTTATATAAAAATATGGGAAAGACAAAAGAGCGAAGCAGAAGAAAACCAGGTGCCCGTAGCTATGCAGACTACTCACAAGAAATGTTAGAACTTGCTGTAAATCTCGTGCGAAACAAAAATATTTCATCGTACGAAGCCCAAAAGCAGTTTGGAATTCCGCGTTGGACAATTGTTAATAAATCGAAAAACTTGCATGATAAACCATTTGGTCGACCTACAGAGTTGTCGGCTGAGGAAGAAGCTCACATTGCAGATGTAGTGAATGTTTCAGCTGATTTTGGTAGTCCACTTACACTACTAGATCTGCGCATTGTAGTTCATAATTACCTAAAAAAAACGAAAAATCTTATCTTTTTAAAGGAAAAATTCCTGGTGAACGTTGGGCGCAAAGCTTTCTTAAACGTCATAAATTTTCGCAAAGAGCAACACAAAATATTAAAAAATGTCGTGCTGCAAAAACGGTAGAAGAGATGAATGAATATTACAAAAATCTTCAGATTTCTCTAAAAGATGTTCCTGTCGGCAATATTCTCAATTTCGATGAGACTAATTGGAGTGACGATCCTGGATCTATTAAATGTATTTTTAAAAGAGGAATAAAACATCCTGAACGGGTCATTAATACTAGCAAAATTAATACTACCTGATCCTCAAATCTCCCGACGAGGTCATTTTATATTTAATTTTAATTTTAATAAGTATAATATACAATAACCGAAAAAGTCTACTTAGACTTTTTTATTGTATCTTAGAAACAAAAAAATAACATTAAAAATATGTTGCTATATTTTTATGGGTGGATTTACAAAAAATCATTTTTTAAATATTATAATGTACCTGATTACGTTACGTGCCTTTAATTATGTTCCTATTTAGATACTTTTGTTTTGAGAAGGTAAATAAATATGCCTTAAATTTATAAGAATTTTAATTTAGATTTTTTTTGTTGTACCAGTTGTTTATAAGACTAATTTTACTTCTTGCGTTATGTTTAAGTTTGTTGGAAAGAATATTTAAGTTTTTGTAATAAAAAAAATAAAAAAAAACGATGAATATATTTTTTGTCGCAACCCTAATTCTAATGACGAGTTTGTATGAACAATCTGTGACGCCTACTACAACTTTGCCTACGAGCTATTAAAAAAATAAAAAACCCTTAAATGACAATAATTTAACTGCTGGGGTCAAGCACGATACTATATGAAAACTGGAAAAAAGTACTGAACGTAGCAACGCCGTATTTATCGAGATATCTTTCTAGGTAATGTTGCAGCTTTTGTCTTCAACTTTGCCTGCGACTTTGAGAGCTTGTAACTCGAAAAAACTACATCAGTCAAAAATATTTGCATCGTTATCGTTAAGGTATAAGGTCTATTTTCCCTTAAAAATTCATTACACATCATAAAATTAAATGTGTCCAGAGCTATTTAAAAAAAACCACAAAATCCAGGCAAAGTTGCAGCAGTTTACGGTAATGAAGGAGAGTATTTGAAGTATATAGCTAGCCTGCTTCTTCCTTAACAAATAATCATAAGCAAAAGTAATATAGACTGAGACAGACTGACAAAATTCGCCTATTTCGACAACTTGTAAGATTGGATCTAATATGATCCAGAGCCACATGCCTAGGGAAGCCATATAAGATCCGCTGCCACTGCAGTGGATATCACATTGTGGGACTTCGTGGACTTCGGCTAGTCGTGGGTGCCCTGGTTGTGCCTCTGTCTAACACTTCGGGGATATTTGCGTAAAGATACTTACTTACTTAAAAACTTAATCTTTCATTCGAACCTTTATTTTTTTTAAATAAAAGGTTCTGAAAAGTGAATTAAATTGTAAACAGATATCCCAAGCATCGGAAACTTGCTATAATTATATCTTAGGTATGACATTGATACAAGTGTTGTTTTAATATGCAGTCTGGTTTTCTTCCATAGTCATGCCGTTTCATATGATAATACTTACTGGCCCCCACACCACTGCGACTAGAGACGAATTAACAAATGGGAGTTTTGGCGCCATCGAGAGAAAAGATGGACGTAGTTTTTTTTATGGCTTCCTTGACGGCAAGAGATAATCGCAGCCAAGAGAAAATAGATGTTGTTGGTGCAGCGATGTTATGTGGCCAGGGTGTTAGGCCAATTATGCAAGTATAATAACAATAACAATAACCGGCTACCCTACCCTCTGTACCGGAAGGAAACATGAGATTGTCATTGTGGCAGGAATACCTAAAGCGATGGATCTCTACCTGGGCATATGAGTGCACAGTACTCTACCACCAGTGGTCTAGTTGGTAATGACCAGTTTCGCCTTCGCTCGCCTCTTCGAGCTATTAGGCAGGACGGCAGATGGTCTATCCTACATAGAGACCAACACGGGGAAAAGCTTTTTCGTAATTATTGATTTGGTATTAACTATAATCAAATATTATATTGACTAAAATAAGTCTATTTTGGTGGAATTATGAACAGTTTTGATCAGTTAAAGTGTAGGGGAGAGTGTGGATGAAAGAGCCGGGTTTTGAAAGAGCCGATCTCGGTTTTATGCTCTTATGCATTTCCTACCAAGCATCGATTGTACCCATTAATTGGCAACACAGGGTAGGTGTTAGCTCCCAAAGTTTGACTGTTGTGCGGCAACCTGGGATCGAGTTACGCGATGTCAAAAATTTTGCGACCAGAAAGTTTTCTTTTTTGTGTTTTTACCAAGTAGTTTAGTAAGAAACTGTTTCAGGTAAGTAAATTTTAACTGTCCTGGAAGTTTTTACATATATTAGTAGTCTATAAACGCTGCATTGTTTTGTTTAAAAATTATAAGTAAGCGCTTTATTTTAAGGTTATGTTGATATAAGGCATATGCTATGAAAGAGCCACTCTTAAATGCTTTGAAAGAGCCGGCTCTTTTGCTCTTTGGATTTGAATTTGAGATTATTATTTATGTAAAAAAGGTGTTTTATTACTTGTAATTCATTACTCATTTCGTTATTTAATATTTGGCGGTTGATAAAATAATACCATTTGTTTTTATTGCAATAATGTTAGGTACGATAGTGTCAGCAATGTCTAATAAGCGCTCCAGATCCCCAAAAATGACAATAAAAGAAGCGGTCAGAAATGTTTTTGAGCAAGGACATTCAATTAAAACTTCCATTCCAATTAGGACTTCCATTGCTCAAATTTTATCGCCTGAAGAAGTAAGACCATTTTTAAAGGCTGGTCCTTGGAAGAAATCTGTAAACAGGAATAGCAAAATGTCCTCTGCTATCATATAACAGACACTCCTGTAAAAAATAAAATTGAAGAAAACCAGAAAAACAAGAATCAAAAAAATTTAACAACTAACATGAAAACTGGAAAAAATATTAAAAGTCTTGGTAAGAAATCGAAAAGAGTAGAAGATTTTAGATGACAGTTCGAGTGATTCGACTAATGAAAGTGATGAAATTAGGAGAGAAAAGGAAATCTAGGCTGATATTTAGTTATTATGTCTACCTTATTTCTACTTCGTCTTGAATTTTTTTCTGTTCAATGTATGACGACACACAAATGTGCGCGGTAATAATGGTCGGCTCTTTCAAGACATGCGTTGGCTCCTTCAATCACACTAGGTTTTGAAAGAGCCGATTTCCAACTTTTTTTCAAATTAAGATTTAACTATGTTACAGTTATGTTTTTTTATGTTTTTATTTCTGATTTGTCAATTCTAATAAAGCAGTTTATTCATCTATGCGTTTTTTTTCAATATATAGTTGATTTGAATGTTTTTCGAAACTTTAAAAAAACTGGCTCTTTCATCCACACTCTCCCCTACAAGTAAATTAATCACGAAGAAATGAGTGGGAGTTTTGGCGCCATCGAGAGAAAAGATGGTCGAAGTTTTTTCATAATTATTGAATTTCGTGTTAATATTGAGTGAAATTAGTCAATTTTGGTGGTATTTTGTACAATTTTGTTCAGTAAAAGTGCACAAATGAAATAATCATAAAGAAATTAGCGTCTCGTATATTTTCCCGTTGCCGCCAAATCTCGTTACATGAGCTTGTGTAAAAAGGCCACCGCTTTACCCAAGAGCCTGACATGACTTATTGACGACTTACGACTGATGACTAATTAAAATTAATTGAAATTGATATAAAATTTGATGCAAATTTCTACTTGACTAATGGCTAAATACTAACGTGAAGGCCAAAACTTAAAGAAAGAAAAAAGAAATGAGTGTACAGTGTATTTCCTTGTCCACTCCAAATCTCTCCTAGAACTTACTTCCACTAGAACTAAATATCTTTGAAACGAGCCCCTAAGCGAAGTCGCGGTCAAAGGGTATACAGGACATACATATGTCATAAAAACTATTGGGATAGGTTACAGAGGACTTTCTGTAACATATGTATATACATATAAGACCTAGTATCAAAAACAAAGTCGTGTTAAAATCAACCCTTAAAAAACTATATTGAGGGATGCATTATTTTATGAATTGCATACATACTTTCATCTTGCGTTAAACGACATGGTATTGAAGACGGGATTTTAAAGTTTATAGTGTTTACATTGTTGTACGGAGATTACTTCGACGTTTCCGAGAAACTCCTACAAATATACTAGCTGCATATTAGAACCACTTAACCATATTATTGCGGCATACCCTTATCATTATTGACACATTTATTGACGCTAGGTTTGGTTCTTTATGTCATACCACAGACCACAAAGTAAGGATTTACTTAAATATTGACTAGCTCAACATTTAATAACACCCTCTGTTTTAAAAATGAATTGTCCTAATGTAAAGATTTTTTGCGTTTACTTTTTTTACGATAATGGAAGGCTAATAAACAGATGGATTTCCTGATGGTAAGAAATTCACGTCGCCTAGAGACACCAAAGGTGATAATGGTGCGATGCCAACCTGAGGCCGGGATGTAAGGCCTCGAGCATAAGTAAGTTTACAGGCTACCTTACTGTCCGAACCGGAACACGTCAACGGCAAGCATTGGACGTTATGATGGCAGAAATAGGTAAGGCGGTGGTACCAATCCGGACGAGCCGCTGCGTAACTCTACCACCTAGTAGGATGTCACGGTATTAGTGACATTACGCCTATGCTCGCCTTTTACAAGCTGCCTGGCAGGAAGGCAGATAGTATATTCTGCAAAGGAGCCCGGACCAACATGGGGGCTTTACTTTTTTTTACTTAGCCAAAAATTGCTTATTTGTCTTTTTAATAAAAAAAAATCTAATCATCCAAACCAGGGCTTCCCAAACTGTGCATCGCGACTCCCTAGGACGTCGTGGCACTTTCCCAGGAGCTTCGCATGACAATGCGACAGAGTTGAGTGAGTTATCCGAGTCCACCAGAACCAATTACTAGGCTTGTACTTATTATTAGTAACTAATTTTGGTCCACGTGTTGCGGGCTATCTTAAGAGGAGTCTTAAAAACTAGAGCTTGTCAGTTGTAATACGTGGTCAGTATTTTTGAAGAGGAGCCCTCCCTCTCGTCTGACACTGCATGGGTTAAGGGGCGTCGTTAAAAAATAGCGCTTACTAAGGGCGCCAAAGTATAGATAAGTTAGGGAAGCCCTGACCTAGATTTAGGACAAAAAACAATGTATATTCTTAGATTTAATTAATTCTAATGAGTAAAGAGATGCTTATTACAAAGTATTAAAATGTCATTGGTTTTATCAGCAGGATGCTATTAATACACCGCATTGGAGTGTAGTACGTCATTGTAAGTACCTACCAAAGTAGGTAGGTACTTACGACGAAAATATGATAACTTTGACCGTCTCGTTGGCCCAGGGGCTAGGGTACCTACACGCGTAACTCCGCCGACCAGCCGCGAGGCTCGTGTTCGATTCCCGACGGGGGCAGTCATTAATGCGATGAACATTTAAATGTTTACATTTCCGGGTTTGGGTGTTTATTTAATCTATTCTGGTATATTTTTATGAATGTCTTAGTATTTAAATCTTTGACTATTAACATAAGCATTTAATTTGCTTGCTTTGGGGCTAGATTTAATTTGTGTAACTTGTCCAAGGGATATTTTCTTGATCGCCTCTGTGGTCAAGCTATTCGGTGTTGGACTTG
>NJDC01003884.1:693355-756143 GCA_002245475.1 Calephelis virginiensis
TCTGTTATACTTACATTGTTTGTGGGTTTGATTTTCGATGAAAATAACTTTACACGAAAATATAATTCGTCAAAATTTTCCAATTCATTTTTGGACAGAGATGCTTTCGAATTGTTTTGAATTTCAAATTCGAATATATCGAAAATACACTTTTCAAATAATGTTCGTAAATTATCAATATCTCCTACCCGTAACAAAAATAATTCAGCTGACTCGATATCGTTTTCAACTGACTTTGTTAAATCAAAGAGATTTTGAATTTGTTCAAAATATCTTTCTTTGCGTTTAATTAATATTGTTAAATGTGGAGAATCCGTTGCCTCTTCAAATGTATCCTTCTTAGGCATTTTTTAAATTTATAATTTTTGAATGTCGGTATGTATCAAACTCAACGGTTCGAAATGGAAATTAAGTTTTCACTATTTGAATATTATACTTGTATGACAAGATAATTTTTAAATAGAATAGTGTATGTGTGTATATATATGTTTTAATATATAATGATAATAAAGTGTATGCAATTAAAATAAACACTCGATTAACCGTTTGAAATAATTACAGTAGGTACATAGAACGTCTAGTGTACGGCGGCTAATTTCATAACGATTTTATTTTAATAATCCGCGAGAAGTGACCAAAAAAAGAGGTAGGGTTTTTTGAGTGTATATTTTAAGGTCGCTGGTATCTTCGATGAATGGACTGTATAATTAATTAATTAAATATGGAGGGCTACTAGTTCTTAGGAAAATGGCAGAATAAGAAAGATCCACTAACCTTATCCGGACCGCCTTCTGCCTAAGACCACGAACTTCTGCTTCCACAAAGTCGTTCTAGTACACCCTTTCTTGTTCATTGGTTTTGTTCACAAATTAGCACGGCTAATATTGAGGCACAAAATGTTAATGTGAAACGTTCACACAATGGACCCAAGCAACGTATATCTTCGTTGATGGTTCGCGGCGGAAGAGGCATGTCACGGCGGTGACATCGCCGTCGACATATGGACGGTACACGGAATAAAGTTTGGCAGATCACTTCTACCCACCAATTTCGATAAGAACCGAACAGTGTCTTCGGCTAGTCGTGGGTGCCCTGGTTATGCCTCTGTCTACCTCTTCGGGCATATTGTCGTAAAGATAATTTTTTTTTAATTTTATTTTACTTGATTTTATTATTTATCAACTATAATTTGTCCATCTCGTGAGTATTAGTCTTCCCACGGAAACTGTTCTTTATTTCAGGCTGCTATTACAAACAAGATGAAAGTTTTCTATGACTCATACACGTATACTTTAACCATATGAAATGTGATACTCAATTTCTCTGGGTGCTTTTAATTAAATATTTTTTATGTGGTGGGGTACTTTGCCAATTGTAAATGTATTTTAATGATTGCTTTTCTTGCAATTTTTTTTCTATAAGGTACAGTAAGCAAACGAAATATCTGACCCCCTTTTTGAGACCAGATTCGGTTGCTAACTGTACAGCATGATTCAGAGATGATCCCGTATAAAATTGATCAAGGGTCATACAAAGTTTCAGTCATCCGTAGTACAGTACTAATATTTTGAATTATGCGCTCTTTGGTTTTACACTTTTTACTTTTATTTTGAAATTGGCTGATCTAATCTAAATTCAAGCGATATTATTAATTATGTAATAAAAATTCGATATAGATATTTTTAAAATACTTTCGGATTTCCGAAGCTTGACGAATATAGCCGAAGCCCATAATTTAAATAGTACTACTATTAAATTAAATATTATTTTCCCTCTTCTTCTTTCTTCTTTTTTTAGGTTTTGGGCTTAACGTTAGTATTTTGCCTTTAGTCAAGTAGAAATTTGCATCAAATTTACCAAAATCTGGATTCAATTATAATTTGTCATAAGTCGTCAAAAACTCATGTCAGGGTCTCGGGTAAAGCGGTGGCCTCATTACTCAAGCTCATGTAGTGCGATTTGGCGGCAACGAGGAAATACACGATACGCTAATTTCTTCATGATTATTTCATTTGTACACTTTCACTAAACAAAATTGTACAAAATGCTACCAAGATTGACTAATTTCACTCAATATAAACACGACATTCCATAATTATGAAAGCGGTGACCTCATTACTCAAGCTCATGTAGTGAGATTTGGCGACAACGAAGAAATACACGATACGCTGATTTCTTTATGATTATTTCATTTGTGCACTTTCACTGAACAAAATTGTACAGAATGCCACCATAATTGACTATTTTCACTCAACATAAACACGAAATTCCATAATTATGAAAAAACTTGACCATCTTTTCTCTCGATGACGACAAAACTTATTTTCCCTCTTATCAAACTTTACGCGCCCGCTTTGTGTGACTTCACTTTTGCTAACAAAAAATGAAGTTATGCTCCAGATCGAAATGCGCGTAACTTTTATTAGTGCCTTCGGCTAGTCGTGAGTGGTGGTTGAGCCTCTGCCTACCCCTTCGGGGATATGGTGAAGATACTTGGGGCATTAATGTTAAAGCTGCCTGTTACGCTTTTACGCCTAACTGCTTGACCGATTTTAATAGAATTTGATATGCATATAGTTAAAGACCTTAGTTAAAACATAGGTTTTTTTTAAAAAAAATAACATAAGTGAAATAATGGGGCGTGAAAGTGTCCATGAAAGTATATACCTTCTTCGTTGACGAAGTTAAATAGGTACTAGATAGTACCTATTTAATAAAACATCTTTTTTAACCGACTCTAAGAAGAAGGAGGTTCTTAATTTGAATAAGTATGTTTTTTTGGTTAAGTACGTTTGGCAAATAACACACCGATTTTTATGGTTCTTTTTAGACATGGTAAGTCGTAATTCCGAGGTGGTTCTGTGTATCATGATTCGACTGTGGTTTTTGGTTTGTACTTAACAATGCAAAAATGTTCGTGTACCTTGACGACATTGTCGATGACCAACTCGGAAACCTACCTTTCGAATTAAGAAAAAGAGTATCTTCATGCCCATATCCCCGAAGAGTTAGGCAGAGGTACAACCAGGGCACCCACGACTAGTCGAAGACACTAGGTCCCACGATGTGGCAAGCCTATCGCCAACCGGGCACATATCCAATCTCGGGTAACATTTTGTTATTAGAAAATTGGAAATACCACATTTTCTTTTTTGTTGCCCGACCCGGGATTCGACCGCGGGACCTCATGAAGTCAAGTCCAACACTTGGACCACTAGACCACAGAGAATTAGGTAGATATCAAATCGCGTCGTTATTTGCTTACCTAGATGTAGTATCGAAATTCAAGCCAGTTTTATATTTAAACGTTATAGATTATGACTAGCTGCCTATTCCGGCTTCGCTCGGATGTTAATTTTTTGATTATAAATTGAGATTTAAACTATCCTATCTTTCAAGTTGGATTAAACTGCACACGGTGTGCAAATTTGATTCAAATCGGTTAAGTAGTTTAGGAGTCCATCGCGGACAAACAACGTGACATGTAATTTATATATATTAAGATTATGTATTAGTAGAAAACTAACTGCTGTACCACAAAATAACATTTACGGCCGTTCTGAGAAAAGGTAATTATCTTTTAATAAGTAATTAAGTCCACATTTTCTATACAACATTATGACTAAATGACCGATTAAATGTTAACTGTCATCCCTAAATGCGATTAGACGCCTATTTAACTAAACGCTGTTTAAAACTGACATCCAACCAATAACGTGCTACAAGTGGATGACGTGGCAACATGTCCTTGGTCGAGAATCTAATTTTGGAAAGTGTAAAACATGTTCGTAGAGACGGCATGTTTGTTAGTGCTGATCATGTGAGCTTGTCTTAGTCTTCCGTGGAAACGTCGAAACATCACTAACGACATAAATCCTACTAATACTATAAATACGAAAGTTTGTATGTTTGTTTGTTTATTACACCTTCACGCAAAAACGGCTGAACCAATTTTTATGGAATTTGGCACACAATTGGGTGTTACTTGGATTAACACATATGATAGTTTTTATCCCGAAAAAATGATCCTGTGGGACCATTAACCGCGCGAGAAACGCCGTTGGCAGCAGCTAGTACTTGTAGAAGAATCAGAAAAAACTTAATGCACTTTGATTATAGAAATAGTACTTGTGCGCGTCGGCGTTTTTATAAATTACCATCGGATTAGATTCGCGTACACACACTGAGAAGATCCGGCAAAAAAAACTCAGAGGGCTTGTCTTTTTAAAATAATTATGATATTTACTTACAAAGTATGAGATACAAAACATGAAGTATAAATATATAAATTACATTCGAAGTTGAAGTTACATACGATTGAAACGACTAATCCCAAGCATGTTCGTCTTCTTCATATTCTGAGATTCTATTTATGCCTTTCAAAGCCATCTTTGTTTTAATAATTTGTTTAAACTTATTTATGGGAAGATCTGCAGCCTGTTGTAGAAACGTATAAATATTAGTCCTTGCTAATAATGAACACACGCTTACAAGGTGATAAGTCGAACCAGTTAACATCCCTACCAACTAGGAATAGTTAGTACAAAAAACAACTACCAAAGCGTTTTTTGCCAGACGATCTTTTTATGTAAGGAAACATAAATATACGTAATACAGGTTTTATAAAATTATTAATTTTAAGCACATTGAAACTGCAAACAAACGACTCCATTCATTTAATACAATGTCAGATTTCAATGTAATATGGTCTGTACAAACATATGTACGTATTAGTAATCTTAACTCAAAAACCACTTTGTCTAATTTTGACGTTTATATGGCATTAGCTCAAAACATCTAAGTAATAGCAAAACAAACATACAGTCGAATTGAAAAGCGTGAAGGTTCTACCGTTTTAGAGTTGGTAAAATAAAAATTAAACAAACGAAATAAAAGAAAAACTTAAAAAACTAACTCCAATTTTTATTTAATTATTTACCAACTATCACACCACTGATAATTAGTTTTTTGAAAGATAGTTTCGAAATGGTCCTATGTTAATTTCATAACGATCCGATTAGTATTTTTTTTTGTGTTGAACTTAATGATGTATATTTGATCCGATTAGTATTTTTTTTGTGTTGAACTTAATGATGTATATTTTGTGTCCAAGGACGACATCATAAAGCTCTTAACCATGACCTACCTTTCCACAAATAATCATCAAAATCGGTTCGTTATTGGCCGAGAAATCGTTTAACAATCACAAAAAAGTACAGTCGAATTGAAAACCTCTTAATTTAGGAGCCTTTAAAAAGTTGCACGGTTTTGATGTAGGTCAAAAATTGCATTTACCTTACTATACATTTATAGTTATAAATAATTCCGATTATATTTATCCTATTATCCTATTAATATTATAAATGCGAAAGTTTGTAAGTATGGATGTATGGATGTTTGTTACTCTTTCACGCTCGAATGGCTGAACGGATTTGTCTGAAATTTGGAAGACAGATAGATTGTGACCTGGATTAACATATAGGCTATTTTTAATCCCGATCGCACACCGGGTTTCTGTGAAAACGCGGGCGAAGCCGCAGGTAGCAGCTAGTTAATAATAAAAATGAATTGCTAAATGTGTTGGTAAGCGCATAACTTCCGAACCACTGAACCGATTTGACTAATTCTTTTTTTGTTGTAACTAACAGTTAGTATCAGAAGAAGGTTCTTATGAAGGGAAAAACCGGGAACGTTGCAGGGAAAATGAGAAAAACATTGTTAATATTTTCCCCATACAAACTGAACGGGTGGAACGAAGTTAGCCGGGACAGCTAGTATTTAATAATTGTAATACCACGCAATTGACTACCTTGTTTTTGAAAGAGCTTAAAGTTTTTACTATTTACCGGTTCCTGAGGAAAAGTATTGGTCACAATTGTTTTTGTAATAAATTTCAGTTCAACGAATAATTTAACCGGAAATTTTTTCTCACTGAAATTTATCAAAAGCCGACCCGGCTACCTTCGTATCGCTTAACATTAACAACTACTAACAGTTAGGTATTTGTTTCCCACTTTCCCTGCAATTTTTCGAGGGTTTTCTCTTCAGAAGAACTATTTCCTGGCAGTTTTTAAGACAGCAAAAGTAATTAGCAAAATTGATCCATCCGTTCAGACGTGCGATGACAACACGAAATGGGGATTCATTATTCATATAGATATACTAGCAGTTTGACGCAGCTTCGCCTGTGTAACTTGGCTTCTACTGCACCGATTTTGATGAAACAAGCCTATGTCACTCAGGGATAATGAAGCATTCTAAAGGTGAAAGAATTTTTGAAATCGGTCCAGTAGTTTCGGAGCCTGTTTGTTTCAAACAAACAAACAAACAAAAAAATCAAACATTTCCTAACATTTTTAATTATTTATACGGGATACTCACGATCTCTTTTTAATTTATTTGTCGATATTTCGGCCTAGTTGCATAGGCCGTGGTCACGACGGGACTGCGGCGGCGAGCTGTAACTTTTGACAGGAGGATCTACTGACAGATGAGCCTGTCAACCCTCCGTCTAATTCTTCTTTTTTGAACGTCCTTGTCACTATCATTTCTGGGCACTATATCGCGACACACAACACTAACTATGTCCCTACACTTTACGGCACTTTTTGTATTTATAGACCTTTGTATTTATAAACATTTCCTCTTTATTATATTAGTATAGATAAGCACCGGCAAAATATGTTTTGAGTTTACATAGCCATGTTCTTTATATAGGGCCGGCGAGGGTATTGTCGACAGTTAATACTACTGTAGTGTGATGTATACTTGTGCGTTGGACGCACCGGTTCTCGTATCGGGTGATATTATATTATTAAATTCGATTATATTGTTTTGTGTTAAAAATGTTTTTCAAGTGTATTTATGGTAAGTGTTTTTTTTTTTCTAGATCAGAATCCGATGTGAAAATGAGGCAAAGACAATAAATTTGAACATAGTGCGACTTAAGTTTACTGCTCACGATTTAAATACTGATATGCTACTGTGTCCGCCAGTGTTTTCAAAGCCTATTCACAACCTGAGTAAGTTGTTTTTATATAGTTTATACTCGGCTTCTCTTGCTTTAATGTTCAAGTCCGAAATATACATGTCTAATGAAAAAATCCGTTGTTCGGAAAGGCGTTCTGTTGTAAAGTTGAATAGTAAAAGAAATTTTACTAAAAAATGGGCTCGTACTTTTTCTGTGATTTATTATTTATGAAAGAACTTAGTCCTACCCATTCAGTTTGTATGGGAAAAATAAAATTGTGCTTTTCTTAGTTTCGTCGCAGTCTAATAGAATAAAAGGTATCCTATGTCCGACTGCTGGTTCTAAGCTACTTTTCTCAATTTTAAAGCCAAATTGCTTCAACCGTTCTTGAGTTATGAGTAGTGTAAGTAACAGGACTTTCTTTTATATAATTACTAGCTGTTGCCTGCGGCTTCGCCCGCGTTTTCACAGAAACCCATTGTGTGAATGAGATAAAAAGTAGCCTATATGTTAATCCAAGTCACGATCTATTCGTGTTCTAAATTTCAGACAAATCCGTTCAGCCATTCGGTCGTGAAAGAGTAACAAACATCCATACATACATACATACAAACTTTCGCATTTATAATATTAATAGGATGTAAGATGTTACAGAAAGTCCTCTGTAACCTATCCCAAAATATTTTCTGGCATATGTATGTTCAGTAGGTATACCCTTTTATAGTGAGTTTGTTTATATTATGCTATGTTACGCGTCTTGCTCATTTTATAATGAACAAATTTGAACCTAAATTCTAAACAAGTAAACGAGTATAATTGTGTCATATTTATTAATTACACGTAAATAAACAGTAGGGTTACTCTTGAAACTCGATTCATGCAATAATGAAAATTGGAATCGACCATGTCATTTTAGGTAATCTCGAATACGATACTGGCGAACTATCAACATTTATATTTTAGCACTTGCCCTGTGCTTGGGATAAATTTCTATAAATTTTAAAGAAAGAAAAAATTTCGCCCCGGACACACTTGAATCCTCAGTAGCTCAATTGGTTAGAGCATTCGTCGGCTTGAGACGAAAGGTTACAGGTTCAAATCCTGTCTGGGGCGAAATTTTTTCTTTCTTTAAAATTTATAGATATCAACATTTAGTTGACAATAAACTAAAAAGTATTTTTTCGGATTCTTGGAATTTATTTGTCACCAAATCTTCTTCTTTTATAAATATGGCTTTCGATCGTTTTTCACGACTACTTTGCCTATGTCAAGTTAGTTAATTCTTTTACAATATACAGTCATTAATCACTATGTATAAAGTCATGTCAGGCCAGGGTCTTGAGTAAATCGGTGGCTACTCAAGCTCATCTAGTGAGATTTGACGGCAGCGAGGAAATAGACGATACACTAATTTCTTCATGATTAAACCAATGTTAATAATTCTCTAGTACTGTGTTCAAAAGTACCTAAAATGACATATAAGATTCCGATTTCCGATTCGCATGATATCGAGATTCAAGAGTAACCGTACTGGTGTAATTACCTAATGGTCACCATTTTGATCCCTAAACGTGAATAAGCATTTTAACCGACTTTTAAAATGGAAGTGTTTATCTGTTCGATTCCTACATTTCTCCCTAATTTCTAAATCGATCTTAGAAATTCTATTTTTACCTCAGATGGCGTACCTACTTTTGAGGTGACCCCATGGTTACCAAGAGTGCATTCGCTGTTCGATTCCTACATTTCTCCCTAATTTCTAAATCGATCTTAGAAATTCTATTTTTACATCAGATGGCGTACCTACTTTTGAGGTGACCCCATGGTTACCAAGAGCGCATTCGCTGTTCGATTCCTACATTTCTCCCTAATTTCTAAATCGATCTTAAAAATTCTATTTTTACCTCAGATGGCGTACCTACTTTTGAGGTGACCCCATGGTTACCAAGAGTGCATTCGATTATTCAGTCCCAGTCAAATAAAGAAAAATTCTCAATTTTTGTGTACTCTACATAGTATAAAACAAAGTTGCTTCCTCTGTCCCTATGTCCCTTTGTATGCTAAAATCTTTAAAACTAACCAACGGATTTTGATGCGGTTTTTTTAATAGATAAAGTGATTGAAGAGGAAGGTTTATATGTATATTTCATAACCGTGTGAAGCTGGGGCGAGCCGCTAGTAATACAAATAATTTTGAAATTGAGGACGGTTTTTAACAGTTCTACTACGCTTAAATTATTTGTATATGTTGAATTTGCATATTTTATAGATCTAACTAAAAGTTCCTTCGTAATCAAATAGATAGGAACTAGATTTGTCGTTTATTTTTTTTATCGTAAGTATTGGCTTATCCTAACTGTGTTGGTTTAATTTTTGTGGGATAATGTTTTTTTGGATAGTGGCATTTATAGGTATACTAGCCGTTGCCTGCGGCTTCACCCGCGTTTTTACGGGAAGCCGTTGTGCGATTGGGATTTAAAGTAGCCTATATGTTAAACCATCTCACGATCTATCTGGGTTTCAAATTTCAGACAAATCCGTTCAGTCATTCGAGCGTGCAAGTGTAACAAACATCTATACATACATACTCACAAACTTTCGTATTTATAATATTAGTAGGATTAGTTTGTAAGCTGGCATAATTACTAGACTTAGCGAAACGGCATCGGTAGCCATCAAATTCAGGTTCCTTTTGTTAACTGGACATTGCAGCACTGGCACTGGACTCGCATCAGTTGCTTGTGAGATGTGTCTGGCGTGAATGTGTTGCAAGTAGTCTTACATGGGAGAATGGTTTTTTTTTTTCGCGATATTTTTTTTAATATAAGCCACTTAAATTATTTATAGTAGTACTAGCTTATACAATATACTAATAATATACTAGCTAATACGTATAGTAGTATACTAGCTTAATTTCCTGTAAAAATCGGCAAATCACATTAATTTTCGTCAAAATTTTTCATCTGTATACCTACCTAGTAAATTATGTATACTTACTGAAGACATATATTACAAAAAGTTTGTGTTTCCCAGAAAGTGCAGCGACTAATGATCTGAAGATCTGCAGAATGAGCAAAATCACTGGCCGAGCCAGGGGTGGAGAGGATGTATATCTTTTAGTTGAAAAAGTTAAAAAAAGTAAGTATTTTAAATGTTAAAGATATCTTAGAATAATTAAAACCAGGTTCTCAACTTTACTAAATTTAATTTTTAACAAGTTTAGAAATATTAATAGACTACGAGTATTTTTTTTTAATTATCTCGAATTACATCTTGTTTTTAAAATAACTAAAAAAGACAACCTTTATATATTAAGTCGTTTTCAGCTTTCCGTCATTAGGTACTCTTTAAATATACTATTAATTAATTAACGATTCGTACTGTGCTTATAAACGACAAATTAAGATATTAGTTAGATAAATTTTGACTGCCTTGTTGGTCGAGTGGCTAGCGTACACGCCTAAGCACTCCGACCTACCGCGAGGTTCGGGTTCGATTCCGGAGGAAGGCGTTTTATTGATTAGATGTCTATATTTCCGGGTCTGGGTGTTTATGAAATTTATTCTGGTATCTGTTTAAGTATTTATTATATATATAATAAAAATTCTATGTATTAGAATCGTTGACTAACACCCATAACACAAGCATGTAATCAACTTACTTTGGGGTTAGATTCAATTTATGTAACTTGTCCAGGAATATTTATATATTTAATTTAAGAATCTCGTTAATAATTTAGCAGGCTCAAGGCCTTCGCCATCTTTAAATGGTCCAGTAAGCTGTGGTCGCAAAATAGTCACGTACTCTTGACGTTTACGACATCTCAGCTTTTACAATGAGTTGCTTACAATAGTATCGTTTTAGTATTTCACCTTTCGAAAACTATATCGCTTTTGTTTTGAAAATTAAGTTTTCTTTATTACTAGTAGAGTTCGCCTCTGTGGTCTAGCGGTTCAGTTGTTGCACTTGATTGCATGAGGTACCGGGTTCGAATCCGGGGTCGGGCAACAAAAAGAAAATTGATATATGCCTATGCCTACCTCTTCGGGGATATGGGTTTGAAGATACTTTTCGTAGAGTTCTTTTAGTAGAGTTCAGAGTTTTCATACAAATAATTCACTGCGACGCCAATGAATAGCCACGGCAAGGGCTCTAAAAGTCATGATAGTGGTCGCCCACAAGTATTAAAAAAAAATAAACCGATTGGTAGTTCTAGCTCGTAGATTCTAGTAAGTGGATAAGCTTGCTAAACAAACAAATTTATTATATCTAGATCTTATACTAGATATAATAAATATTTAAAAATATACAGTACTACTATTTAAATTATGCGCTTCGGCATTACACTTTTTACACTTTATACTTTTATTTTTAAATTGGCTGACCTTATTTAAATTTGTTTTGCGTAATAACAACACTATATAGATATCTTTAAAATACATTCGGATTTCCGAAGCTTGACGAATATAGCCGAAGCGCATGATTGTTTCTAGTTTGTATATTTTTTATCTTTTCGCGGTACTTTCTTGACAGGGTAGTCTTATAATATCATAGATGAAAATGAATTCAATGTGTACTACTGTTATCGCTCAGCGCTAAAAAATTTTGGGCCTCTGAGAGCGCCAGGGGTGGAAAATGGTCAGTAGAGTCAGTAGAGTCAGTGAAAGTCAGTTCTTTGCTTGAGTCAGTAAAAGTTTTTTTGAAAAATGGTCAGTAAAGTCAGTATTTTGATTATCAGGTTTTTGTATAGACCAGGCCAGACCAGTACTTAGATTGAGGTGTCAAAAAATATTTTTACGCTTTTGTAGTGAGAGTCCGTGAACATATTTTTCTTTTCAGCAAGTTTCTAAATTACCTTTCTTCAAGAACTTGTTCTGTTACTGTTACTTCCAATTTCATGAATTATCGTTAATTTCATGATAAAAAAATGTTTGCTTAATTGAATTTTAATACTATAAAAACATTAATCAGTAACAACAAATTTATATCATATAATGTACCTCCTACTATATACACCTTTGTCGCTAAAACGGAAACCGCAAAAATAAGAAATATTTAAAAAACTAAAAAAAAGCTTTCATATCTAGTTAAACTAAAAAAAAAATGCTTTTCTATGGGTACAAATAAAAATATATTGATTAAGAATAATATGTTATCGTTCATGGACGATAGTTGCCATATTTCAATTGTTGTAAATACTTTATTTATTATCTAAAATAGACATTGGGAACAGTACACTTATTTTAAAACTAGCCGACCCGACGAATTGTGAACTTGGCACTCAAAACTCTCTGCATCGTGCAGAGGGACTTGCCCTGAAAATATGTATGCATACATCGACCACACATCCCAATAGACGCCGCATATAAGGCAACACGGTTCTGTCAACACATAAGTGTAATTGTTCTAATGTAGCTTATTACTTAAAAAGATATGAACAGTATCGACCAGGTTTGTGACCTGTAAACATTGTCGCGTTATTGTATAAAAAATAAAAAAAAGATGCAAAATGACTGTTGGTTCAATTAAATGATAGGTACGTTAAAGCAGCCGCACTTCAAATCACCGAAAAGATGGTATAACTTTCCGTAGGTTAATTAAAAATAATAACATTCATAATAACATTGTGAATTATTTGATGTTTATCGGAGTTCATCATATACTGGTCGGTCATTGTTAGATGCGGGTTTCTATCCCTTTCTTACACATGTGATTTTCAAGCTATCACTTTCGTTTGCATACAGCTAGTGATGGACTAATGTGCAAATCTATTTTATCGATATTTTTATTTATATATTCCGAATAGGATACCGGTATTGTATGTAGGTATTTACGTATTTATCGATAAATTTAAGCACTGACAGAAACAACAAAAATCTTCTTACTCTGTGTACTTTTGAGTTGGCCTTTGGATACCTAGTTACTCTTTTTCACGTGAGAAGTCAGCGAACAAGCACACGGCTCTCTTAATGGTAACAGATAATCATGGCCTATAGACACCATTGATGTTACAGGTGCATTGCTGTACTATAGTCGGAATGTAAGGCCTATTGTGCAAATCTACTGGCTTCCCTACTCTCCGAATCGAAATGTGACACTGTCATTATAGCGGCCGGAATGGGTAAGGCGGTGAATAACTATACAGGGAAGTTGCTGCACACCACTGTATCACCAGTGATATTGTTAACAATTAGCTGCTTTACCTGTGTTCGCCTCTACATGGTGCCTGGCAGAGGGGCAGGTGATCTATTTCTGTCAGCGGACCCGGACCAACACGATCGAAAACTTAACTTCTGCTACGCTGTTATTTGTCATTGAATAACTCATCAATAGTTGGCCGATTATAATGAAATATTTTAAGTGCATTAGGTGGTTATCTGGGTGATGTAAATTCAAGACTGGTTCTGATAGGCTATGTTAGAGTTATTATGTCATAAAACTTTCAAAGGGCTGGAACAATTTAAAAACTAATTTGTTTACAGTATTTCAACGATATTCTGTAGTTTAGGTGGGAATTACTCGAATTAATAAAAACAATTATATTTGATAAGTATGTCGTTTATATCAGGTATCCACAAGATCATAAAATAAAAAATTCTAATTTGGTTTTACGAGAGAATTGGTTTCCGAATTCCAAATACAGTGAATTAAATCTCAACGTTCTGCAGAAGATTGTTTTACACACTTTACACCACTGCTGCTTCATGACCATGCTAGACCACATACTGCACAACAGACGGCTTCTCAATTAGAAGAGCATTAATTGGAATGTAAAAAACATGCACCTCAACCTAACTTCAACAAAATATATTTTTTTTCGAAAAATTCAATTTTGATGGTGCAGTCCAAACCACGTCCAAAGATTTTATTGATTCCCGTTCGAATAGGTTTTTAGTAGAGGGATCAATGAATTACCTATGAGATGGCAAATGTGCCTAGGAAACTTTGGTTCATACTTTGATTAAATAAAAATATTGCATCAAAAATGTTCGACTTATGTTCCTTTCCTACAAAACGCCAATTACAGATGTAAGGACCTAAAATATTCAAGTACGGATATTACTCTTAACCGCAAAAATGTGTGACCTTGAGATGTTGAGTTGCATAGCTGCGATGTGACGTGCAATAACAAAATGCGATATAATCCGTTACAATGTCGTACTTCACAAAATAAAAGGCATATCGATAAAATATATTGTTCGTATTAAATATGTCTCATCCCTAACCTACCTAACCACGTCATATTCATAAACATATCTGTTTATGAATATGACGTGTTGTCATTGCAAGGGCCAATAAGAAAGCAGTTCCTCGCTTCCCCGCACCTCAGCTATTTGCCAGAATTGTTTTGAAGCAAAATTATAAAGAATAGGCGTCTAGTATGGTAGTAGGAGTACGGTCGATGTATGCATATTAAAGATAACCTGTATGTTCAAATGTTTCTCTACGTTTTGGATTTCAGGCTATTAGGTCAATTTAAATTGAATGTCGTTATGTCATTAATTTCAAAACCATGAAACTTATGGCTTCGAAAAAACTACTTCGGACAATATATTTATGGACGGATATGGATTATGCGTAAATCTCGGTCATGATACAGTCAGACAGACAGATAGACAAAAAGTCTAAAACTGTGTTCTGTTTCCTCTTTTTTATCGCCTGTATTTACCTCTTTTTTTGTAACATCTTCGATGTACATAACACGGTACAATACAGTACACTCTTATGGTGTAATAATATATTTTGAGTAATGTTACTTTAAATATTACGAAATGAATAATAATTTTATTTAAATGTTTTACTATATTACCATATTTTTTATGAGTTCTTACAAAAAAATGTGAATAACAAAAATCGATAACCAAAAAAATAAAATAAACACTCACAACCGGAAATGCTCATTACACAAATGATATGATATCTCGCCAGTAGAAATGATTGTTATCATTGTCATTTTTGTTCAACATTCAATAATTTCGAGGAATAGCATGTTTATTTAGATTAGGATTAACAATTATTGTGTTTTGGAAACACATTTGCCAATAGTGTTTTATTTTTACGTGCTAACACGGTAAACCATATTTTTTTTATTGTGGGTTAGCCTTAATCGGCTATCGCTGGCGTTTTATATTAATTTTAATAGGGAACAATTTTGCCAAAGATGTTTTTTTTACTTAGCTTTAACCGTGCAACCAGTGCAAGCGTGGGAAGCTTTATAAAAGAAATATTGTAGGTTTTGGCGCTAGGTCCTGAAAATTCTGCTCATGATAAGCTGTATTTTTTTAAATGCTATTCGGCCCTTGATATGTGTATGTCTTTTCAATTTAATCTGAACTTTTAAAGTGGTTGAAAAACACGTTCTTAGATTCCTTTACATATATACGTAGATACCAACAAAATTAATCAAAGCTCCATAAAAAGTGCGGTACAGATTGGCTATGGGGGTGCTGGATGCCAAACAGAAACAAAAACTTTTTTTACATTCTCCATTAGACGAATAATACACGTAACTAACAGTAACAAACATTCGTACAATTGACAAAATAAGTATTTAGTAATTTGGTCAGTAAATGGTCAGTAATTTAGAGAGCTTTGGTCAGTAAAATCAGTATTTTTGAACGTCGAATCAGTTTCCACCCCTGGAGCGCGTGCGATTGTTTGGTCAAGATCCTAGCTAAGTCTTTGATTAAGATTTAAGGGTCATGTTAATAGCTTCCTCTCAATTCCTCTTAAGTGCCTGTCATGCAAGACTTACTCTAACCAGATTATCTGCGATTTCGTTCTTGAGAGGGTTCTATTAATACGGACCTAAAAAGGTTAATATTCAATCTTTCCCACTTATTTGTTTTAATATATTATTAATACGTGATGCCAAAACTTTGGACCCGCGGACGTAGGATCATAAAATTTGGCACACTTATAGTTTATGTGTAGGAGAAGTGCAGAACGCTATTATTTTTTAATCATAATGCTTATAAAACATTAAATCAATAAATAAAACATTACCCACGCTACCATGCATTTGACACACACAAACAAATATATTGATGATAACGATAAAAGATCACAGATGGCGCACTAAAAAGTTTGGAAACAAAGTAGTTGGTCTAGAGAAATGAAGATGGCGTTCTTATCAACAAGATATTAAAATTTATTATGGTCGAATTTCGACCAATGGCGGGCCACTACCGTCTTATTAATAAATGTGGTGTAGGGTAGGTGTAAGATTAAGTTGATATTATAGCATGTATTACATTGTAATAAAGACTATAATACCAGGTTAAGCCTAGGAGTACTTTACTCCGTGTTTATTAATAAGGCAGCAAGTGGATATAGTTATATGTAGTCTATAACTGAAAACTAGTAGTAGGATATTGATAAAATGTATGTGGGACCATCGCGAAATTATCAGCTAGTTATCTTTCGAATAAAGAATTATCAAATCACGACGTGATATCTAATGAAATTGTTGAATTCTATTGTTGCAGTTTTACTGCGTTTAAGTAAAATGTTACAGTGATTGTATCATGTGTGATGATTACAAGGTAATCTCTAAAACCAGCAAAATAGGGATCGTGGAACAAGACAATTAATATTGTCTGCATTCCTCACAAATGAGTTGTTGTTTAGATATGTTTTATAAAAATTAGTCTTAGAAGTTACGAATATGAAAATATAAGGAACATGTGGCTATAAGCTATAATCTTATATATATATATATATATATATATATATATAAAATCTTGTGTCACGATGTATGTTGCCGATAAACTCCAAAACTACTGAACCGATTTCAATCAAATTTCACATGTACATTATTACATTACATTACATTAAAAAAAAACTTTATCAACAATATACCTATTAAAATGTATTATGGTCGAATTTCGGTTAATAGGCGACCACTAGTTTATTTCAAACATATTTAGGTATAAGTACAACATATTCTGTTTGGGAAACATGTGCTATATTTTTTGCAAAATGTTGTCTCATTTGTTTGAGTTCTTTTTATTCAATGACCTGTATGAGTTATCGCGGAATCGCATCAATCAGTTTTTTCCTCCATTTTTTTTATGATATTGGAAGGCAAACAAGCAGACGGATTTCCTGATGATAAGAAATTCACTCCGCCTAGAAACACCAATAGTTAATAAGTTTAAGGTGGTAAGTTTACCGGCTACCCTCCAAACCGGAACACGTCATGACGTTATGGCGGCAGGAATAGGTAAAGCGGTGGTACCAATCCGGGTGAGTCGTTGTGAAACTCTATCACGGTGGACCACGGTAAGCCTATGCTCGCTTTTTACGAGCTGCCTGGCAGGAAGGTAGATAGATGGTCTATTCTGCAAAGAAGCCAGGACCAACATGGGGACCATCTTTGGGGACGAGGACTTCTGGAAGTCATCAAGATCTTTGTGAATGATCTACTTTCTTATGTTGCGTCTCCATTTAATATAAAGCGTTTATATGTATTTAGTATGATAGTCACCTCGTACAAGAGTCCGTAGTTGAATATGACTTAATGAGGTCCGTCTGTGGATCCGTGCCTGGTTGGCGATAGACCACCTATTACATTTTAGGAATTAGTGTCTTCGGCTAGTCGCGAGTGTCCTGGTTGTGCCCCTGCCAACCTTTGGGATATACAGGCGTGAAGATATATACTTACAAGCCGCGCACTTAAAGAATGGGATTGAAAATGGCCGCTCGTCGACGCTGTACCGATAGCATGTTTGCTAACGAAATAACAAATATTAGCATAAAAATAACGATCGTTATTGCTAATATTATATTGTTTTTGAATATTAATTTATGGGGAGCTGGGTTTATTATAATTATTAATAACATTCAATACACAAAATGAAATGTTTATTAGGCATTAGGTACATTAAGATGTTTATTTCAAATAAAAAAAAGTTGACAAATATAATAAAACTAGAACTTAAGCCTAAGTTCTGTTACTAGTGCCTTCACCAGGATCTTCCAGAAATTCGACACCTGACATAGCTTCTTCATCTTCATCCATGGATTCCAACCATTCATCGTCACTTTCGCTATCGCTGTTTAGCCCAACACTGATGATAAAATCTTCAATTTCGTCTTCGTTCGAAACCTCCCTTGTCCAATAGTCTTTTTCTAACCGCTTCACATGGTTGACTTCTTTTTGCCAGTCCTCTGCTGTTATAGAAGCAATTGCTTTTTTTTCTAGCTGATCAACATTTTTTTCAGCCACTCGTTGTTTTATTAGATTCCACACATACTCTATCGGATTTAAATCGCAATTATATGGTGGTAATCTTAGCGTTTCATGACCGTGATCAGCTACAATTTTGTCAATAGCATAGTCTTTATCTGGTTTATACCTTTTTACTATTTCGAGCAGTTCAGCTTTAGTGTAGGACTGGTCAAATGATATGTCTTTTTCAGTCAACCATTTTTGTATATCAGCTTTACGGTTTGCTATTGTGGGAGGTTTATTTTGTCGCATGCTGTGGTAAGGTGCGTTATCCATGACGACAATGCTATTTGAAGGGATATTTGGTATTAACTTTTCTTTAATATATTTAGTAAAATTCTCCCCATTCATCTCATCATGGTAATCAACTTTCTTGGATTTCGCCTTAAATATTAAATCTGCGCCCTTTACAAATCCATTTTCTGATCCGGCATGAACAATGATCCACCTCTGACCTGGACTGTCATTTTTTCGGACACCTTTATCGGTGGTAGATTGCCAACACTTTGAAACAGTGTAGTGCGCGTGTATCCACGTCTCGTCCAAATAAATGACTGGTTTTTTATCAGAACCTAATGCGTCATTGCGACGGATACGACGAAGATACTTAGCCCTCCATGCTTTAATATTATTCCTTTCCAAGAGTAAGGATTTATTCTTGTTACATTTTTTAAATCTAAACCCGAGTTTGTTTATTAAAATTTTTCGTAGTGTTGTGTTTGATCCTACGAAATCCAAATCTTTTTTAGCTGAGGCTAATATTTTGTTTAATGTAGGGACTTCTTTTCGGACATCATAGATAGAGGAGACTATCCCTCTAATCCCCGTCAACATAAAATTGTCCACTGGAACTCTAGTGTTCTTTTTTCCTCTTTGCCCCTTGGTTGGCGTACTTAACTGCTTTCCTTGTTGCACCGCTTGATCACCTACAAAAAAAATATTTTTAATATCTTTATTTTTGTATTATATTAATGTAATCATAGTCCAATAAAAATAAATATCTACCATATACAAACACATATTTTGTTAACTATCTGCTTTTTATCGCTTACAATATTGTTGATATAATATGTGTACGTATACGTTTACTTTGGGTGGACATAGTTTATTTATAGTATAGGACATAGAATTTATTGAAAAATATGAAAAAGCATATAATTTAATCAGTAATGCTGTACAACACTGTTTACATATAGAAATATATGATGCTTACCTTCTTTTTTAATTCGGGAAATAGTATTCTTAGACAACCCTGTTGCCATACATGCTCTTGCGTTACTATATTCCAGAGGGTGGTAACGGCCGGTATTTTTCTCCTCCTCAAAATATTTTATGACGTTGTAAACGATTTTTCGTGCATCGCTATGCAGAATCTTCCCCGTTTATGCTCCATTACAAACACAAACGTTCAATAGCAACAAAAACGTAATAGTTATAACAAGAAACTTTAACAAAAACAATAACAAGAAACTAATAACAATTTAACAAAAACAATATACTATAACAATGAAACAAAAATCTATAACAAACTCAAACAATGTAGTTACGTCTTAGCTCACAGAATAGCGAAACCGGACTGAGCATTCAACACTAATATCCGAGGATCTTTCGACAGTTCTCGTGGATAATAACGGTTACTTTTTTTGTGTTCATCACATGCGAGTGTGAGTATAGACGGCAATAGTGTGTAAGCGAGAGGCGACTACAGTCGCCGCCATCTTCAGTCCCATTCTTTAAGTGCGCGGGTTGTACATTGAAAGTCAGACAAGCAGACGGATTGTTTAACGATTATACACATCGGCTATAGGAACAGAAAGTGGTAAACTTGTGGCCAATTTGATTCTTGAAGTTACCAGCTACCTTTCCGTGCAGCACATTACAATAGCGAGCACTGCCGTTATGGCGACATGTAACGTAATAGATGTTAGGGTAATATAAGATACTCACAACAACACATTCAATGTTAAATATACACAGATTTTTTTACGAGATTGGAAGGCAAAGAAGCGTACGAAATTATTCCTGATGGTAAGAAATACACGTTGCCTGTAGACATTCCTGCCATATTTATAATCGTAAAGTACTCAGAGGTTTAAGTTATCATCACAGTCTGTATTACAGTGCATTAAAACTATATTGTTTAGTAAACCTCGGAGTACTTTAGTATATGTTTATTAATTAGATAGGTAAGATGGAAATAGGCGTTGCCAATGTAGAGGTGCTAAGCCTCATGTTTTAGTATACATATTTCGCATTTGTAAGATTAATGGGGTCATAGCCATAGGCAGCTCGTAAAAGGCGAGCAAAGGCTTACCGTCGCTAACACCGTGACATCTGACTAGGTGGTAGAGTTTCGCAGCGACTCACCCGGATTGGTAACACCGACTTACCTATTCCTGCCGCCATAACGTCATGACGTGTTCCGGTTCGGAGGGTAAGATAGCCGGTAAACTTACTTTTGCTCGAGGCCTAACATCGCAGCCTCAGGTTGGCAACGCACCATTACCACCTTTGGTGTCTCTAGGCGGCGGGAATTTCTTACCATCAGGAAATCCGTCTGCTTGTTTGCCTTCCAATATCGTAAAAAAATCAAGAACTACTTGACAGGCATTCATAAAATTTATAGGGGGCTACATAGATTGTGTGATTCCGGGTCTCCTGTGTAGAATAAGTATATACCAGTGGTGGGCAAATTACGACCTGCGGGCCGGATCCGGCCCTTGAGAGGTTTTAATCCGGCCCGCCGAGGGTTTTTCTAGAGAAAATATGAACTTCCTCAAAAAAATTAATGGTTGAGATGTTAAAATACTATTGAAATTCGAACAATTAAGGTACTGAATCGATACTTCAAACATATATATTGCGTATTTGATATCTTAAGACTTCATAAATAGATTTTATTTTAATAAAGGATTGTAAAATAAAAATAAAAATGCCTTATGTTATATTTATACAACGTTTTATAATCGTAATATTTACTGCTATTTTTAGGTGTTTTAATAAACCGGCCCGCCTCAAGATTAATTATAATTTACTGGCCCGCCACTAGATTTTTTTTAACTTTCCGCCCGCGGTCAAAAGAATTTGCCCACCCCTGGTATATACCATATGCTTTTCTACCAGGCAGCTCATTAAAGAGGCATGCAAAGGGGTCATTATTCATTACCAACATGTAGGTTGTCAAGTTCTGTTCTGCAAAGTGACTGGGTAGAAATCCACCGCCTCGCCAAGTAGTGCCATCATAATGATAGTATGTGCCGGTCCAGAGGGTAGGGTTTAGGACCTCGGCCACAACAGCAACGCTCCTAAAACATCTTTGACCACGGTTATCTCTTACCATCTGGAAAGTTGTGTGCATGTTTGCTATCTTAAAAAATCGGGAAAAGCACACAGCTCTCATTATAGTAAGAGATAACCGTTGTCTATAGACAACATACTCGTATACGTTACAGGCGAGTCGCTGTCTGTGGCCGGAATGTTAGGCCTATTGTGTAACGGCCAATATTAATAATCAATCCTAATCCAAAACTTGTTGTCCAAGATTGATATTTTGATCCATTTTTATGTTATCGCTTGCCAATAACATGTCTGTGGACAGGATAAATATGGCAATTAGGTATGGGATAGGCCGGCGGATACGCAGCTATCTGGCTTGCTTGAAATCCATCTTTAGACATATATTATTAACATTGGCCGTAAGTCTACCAGATACCTTATCCTCTAAACCGGAGCATGACAGAGTCATTATGGGGGCAATAATATGCAAGGCGTTGGACAGGGAAAGTTGCTACAGAACACACTACCACCAGTAGTCTTGATAGTTTTGACCTATATTTAAACAGTGCTCTAAAGGCGAGCTGCCTGGCAGAGAGTTGCCCGTGTTGGTTCGGGCTCCTTTGCAGAATAGCTCATCTGCCTTCCTGTGCCAGGCAACTTTTGGTACCACCACCTTATTTATTCCAGCCGCCATAACGTGTTCCGGTTCAGAGGGTAAGGTAGCCGGCAAACTTACTTTTGCTCGAGGCCTAACATTCCGGCTTACTTGCCTTCCCTTCTATACATTTAAAAGAATAGCTGTCTGCAAAGCTGGTGTATTGTTTAACGTTATAACGTAAGAAGAACAAAGAAACGTTTATGAATTCGATTTGCTAGCTCAGTCGGCACGCAAGAAGAGATATCGTGCCTCTCTATTGCTTGTTTCTCTCGCTTGCACAATCAGGCGAAAACTGACACTTTTTCGTGCATGCAGCTGCTATTCATCGATTTATGAGAATTATCACTTCAAAAATATAATTTTATAATATAAAAAAAATATACGAACATATACACTTTCTTATTTATAATATTAATTGGGATTCTTTATTTATTAATTTAAGTTGTGGACGGTAAAATGCTGAAATATTTATGTATAAGCTGTTATTCATCTATTTATAAGAATCATCACGTCAAAAAATAAAAATATGATTTTATAGTATAAAAAAATATACGAACATACTTATACATTTTCTTATTTATAACTAGCTGTACTGGCGAACTTCGTTCCACCCGTTCAGTTTGTATGGGAAAAAATATAATGTTCTTTTTCCTTGTTTCCTGGCAGTTTTTCCCATTCTCTTATCTTTTAAACCTTCCCTAGACTTGGATATATATATTAAAACCAAAATTAGTCAAAACGGTTCAGCCGTTATCAAGTTTTAGCGAGACTAACGAACAGCAATTGATGTTTATATATATAGAAGATATTAATTGGGATTTAGTAGTTTTTTTTTACTTATTAATTTAAGTTGTGGACGGTAAAATGCTAAAACATTTATATGTATACTTTTTTCAGATAATATTGAAGTGCACATTTTTGAGCTGAACGAGAGAGGTGAACGCGTCTGGTCAGATAAAGGCCGCTTCATTCAAAGTGACGTCCATCATCAATACGCTATTGTATTCAAGTAATTAACCCATTTTATTTACAACGGCAGACTAATATATAATACTAGCTGACCCGGCAGACGTTGTTCTGCTACTTTTTTATTGTGATTTTAGTAAAAAAATTAGAGTGGGTCCACCCTTTTCACTTAGAAATGAAAAATAGATGATGTTGGCCGATTCTTAGACCTGCTCAATATGCTCACAAAATTTCATGAGAATCGGTCAAGCCGTTTCAGAAGAGTTCAGTCACGCACACCGTGACAAAAGAATTTTATATGTTAGATGTATTTATATCATGTACATTGATTAATCCCCTTACTAATAAAACTTCCGCGCTCGTTTATGTGCTGTGTAACTTCATTTTAGCTAACAAAAAAGAAGTATACACACTTTTTTGTTTAGGTAAACACTTGTACTTTTCCACTATACACTTTATTTAATATTTTTTTGCTACGATATAGCCAACCGGTTTCACTTTTTACGGCATTATTAGGGCTTTATAAATAAAGATAAAAAGTCTGTTTTAATTTAACGTTTTAATTTAATTTAATATTTGTTTTAGATGTTTATAAAAAAAATAACGAAAGTTATACAAACGTTAAAATAAGAATATATATTTTGTAAAGTCGAAACGTGCAAATATTTGAACATGTTTGTTTTTTCATGCTTTTTTTTTAGTAGTTTGTTAGTTTAGTAGTTTTTCTGTGATACGGTAAGAAATAATTAATGATATAGGTAGAGCTGCTGGCAAGTGGATGTTTGTGGATGTATGTATGTTGTGTTTGTTGTTGGCCTAGGAAAATATTTTTTAATAGTAATATTCATTTCAGAACACCTCCGTATAAAGATAAAGAATCTCCAGTGAATGTAAAAGTATTCGTTGAGTTAGTGCGTCCTAGCGACGGGCGTACCAGCGAACCAAAAGAATTTACGTACCTAGCAGATCCGGTTGGCAAAAGTAAGAAACGGAAGGCCAATTCTTCGTATTCGTCGTTTGATGAAAGCTTAGGTATGATACCATTATCTTTACAACCTTTCTTAAACTAAATAATATGTATGTTATTTTATGTATTAATGTATTGTATTTTCTTTCTTTTTTTTTAATGTACTTTTTCCTTATTTGTATATTTCTTTTTCTGAATGCTGGTTGTTTGGAAGAAATCGCTTATTAGCGATAAAACCGCCATTTGTATAAATAATCTACTTGCTGTTGTAATAGTTGTAGTACTTTTAATATGTTTTTGTTGTACGATAAAGAGTTTTTATTATTATTATTAATATGATAGTAGTGAATGAAACTTAAAAGAACCTGTAACATAGCCATACCGCCTTATTTTTGTACCCGTTACTGGTTATATCACAAATACAATGGTTAGTCCAGGCTACCAAGGTAAAAAAGAGTACCTCCGAATTTTTTGAACCTGCATCGGTTTACATGAAACTTTGGAATTAAGCTTATCTTACCCATATCTTCAAAATCTACCCTATTCCGATATGTGCAAAGTACTATAATAATTAAACTACCCCTTTTTGCAAAATTTCAATAACATTATACGTATAAGCATTTAATGAGTAGAAAAATACTTGTATGGGTTAATCAAAAGTTGCTTATTGCTTCAATACGATATTTATGATTTTTAACCCTGTTTGATGTATTTCACCCCTTTTAAAGCACCCCCTTTATAAGGTATAATATAAAATTCTTTTATCTGACTTTTAAAAATATTTTTTTCTGGATTAATTATGTTGAAATAACTCATTTTGATTGTGTTCAACACCAAAATGTTAGATCTCCAATGTTCAACCCTTATAAATCACCCCTTATTTCGAAAAAAAATTGAAAAAATACTTGCAGACGTACTTATATAATTTTTTGGCTTATTTATTTCGAAATGAATATACATTTCTATATACACATATAATAATAATAATCTTTATTTGCGCTTAATAGGAGTACATTAGATCTTTTTACTGTGACAATATTCCTTCCTATTTCACCAAAACAATTCTTGGTATGCAAATGTATACATTAATTAAATCTTGTAACATCGTATGCCATATATTATACAGTTTTTCCGAAGTTTTGAAAAATAGAAAAAAAATTGAAAATTTCGAAAATAATTTTTCGCCTTCAACCATATTTTTTTTTCGAAATTATGCATTCTAAATCGTTCAAACTATCACAAATCATTGAAGTACATAAATAAAGTAAATTGACCATGAGTTATCTTTTTATTGCAATTTGGGTACTATTGCCAAGAGTGAAATTAAGTTTTTTTTTTCTAAAAAAAAATATAGATACACACACGCTCGCACGCTCGCACGCTCGCACGCACGCACACACACACACACACACACACACACGCACGCACGCACACACACACGCACACACGCACGCACGCACGCACACACACACACACACACACACACACACACACACACACACACACATAATTACATATTATATATAATTCATATACTCTTCGGGGATATGGGTGGAAAGTCCTTTTTTTATACTTTATTTTAATTAACCCTATATATGATTCGATGTAAAAAAAACTGCGCAACGGATTTTGAAGCGCTTTTCTTTAATAAGAATAGTGATTCTAGAGGAAGGTTTACGTGTATAGAAGTTTGTCCACCTGTGCGAAGCTGGGACGGACTGCTAGTTAAGTAATAATACAATTGGTACATCTATTACTATATTCATATTATTTTCGTGTTTTAGATGGATCGTTAACGGATAATTTACCGGTTACGATTGAAAATATTAACGTAAGTAATATACTTTATATTACAATTACTTTCAGTACATGTTATTCGATTATTTTTTGTTAACGTCTTAACGCATTTTTATCGACTTTAGGTAACTAAAACCTATGCTACTTCTTTTTGTTATATATGAAAGGTATTTCTAGAATCTAAGGCTTGGCAACAAATAGTTTCTAGTTGTTAAAAATATTGCGTCTTTTTTCTTTTACAATAATTATTATTTTAGCCACTTTTTTATTAACCACCATCAATACCAACAATATAGAACAATATGTATGTATCGCAGCCAGCTAGTTAAAATAGCTGTTCAGTTGCACAGCTACTACTCATTTCATTGAATTACGCCATTCAATCGCACACCTAGCTCTATGGTTGAACCATCATCCTACTTAAAACGTTCAACAAAGCAGCTAACCGACAAGGCGTTGCAATATTGAAGTAGTACATTATTTCGCCACCGCTGCGCTAGTTTCGTTTTTTGGTACGCACACTTGACAGGACAGATATATTTTGTACGTAAACCATACGCATTGCGTATCCCGACTGCTTAGTTAGGTTATGCGTGCTACATCGGGGGTGCTGGTAATTATCTTTTAATGCAGTAGGACAAAACTGCATTCGATTAAATGATATATACCTACCTAAATAACAATTTCATTTTAGTTTTTTATTGCTGCCATTATAGCTACCCTAGCAATTAATATTTAACCAGTAGGTCCTTCTATTTTGTTCCATCTCGTTAAGCTGTACGAGTATAGTTGAAAATTGTCTTCAGCCACCCGACTAATTAACGTTTAGACATTTGGTTGAATGGCATTATTCAATGCAATGACTAGCTGTGCAACTGAACAGCTACTTTAACCACTTGGCTGCGACATAAATGTACTAAGTGGTTGAAGATTTTGTTGTGGTATAGTTATTAATATGCAAGATGAACAGCAGTTAGTAGAATAAGGAATGTATTATTAATTATTGGTATTAATTCTTTTAATTTTTTTAAAATCTATTTTGTGTCTAAATGTCTAAACTTTTTTTTTTAGAATGACATAAGCATGCACATCAAGGACGCGGAAGAGATGAAGCACACATATACGATAAATGTAAGTTAATAATAAAAAAAAAACGATTTGAACTATCATTATGTCGACAAAGAGTACACGTCTACATATTACATGTACACCGTGACATCCTACTAGGTGGTAGAGTTTCGCAGCAACACGCCCGGATGGTACCACCGCCTTGTCTATTCCTGCCGCCATAACGTCAATGCTTGCCATTAACGTGTTTCAGTTCGGAGGGTAAGGTAGCCGGTAAACTTACTTTTGCTCGAGACCCCGGCCTCAGGTTGGCAACGCACCATTACCACCTTCGGTGTCTCTAGGCGGCGTGAATTTCTTACCATCATGTAATCAAAGCTTGTTTGCCTTCCAATATCATAAATAAAAAAAGATAAGTAAATAAAAATTTCATGTATTGGTATCGCTGACTGACACCCCTACCACAAGCATAATATAATTTGCTTACTCGGAGATTTAACCATTAGGCGTAATTAATCAAGTGACATTTTTTTCTATTTTAAGATTCCTCAAGTTCCACAAGTGCCACCAACCAACGAAGCTCTAATGGGTGACGCAATAATGTATGAAGTGGATAAAAAATCGCCAGTGAGCTCACCACAGCACATGTTCAGTCCTATGCTGAGCCAGCCCAATGTGCCTCCTCCGCCAGTACTAAACCTCAACTCATCAGAAATGGAGCGGTTATTAAAACCAACCGATAATAATTATTCTGGTTTTCAGGACTTTTTGCAAAGTTCTGATATATCAGGTCAGTGTTTATTGACTAATGTCATTTTTATAGCAACCTCTGTTGTCTAGGGGTCCAGGTGTTAAACTTGACTTCATGAGGTCCCGGGTTCGATTCCCAGGTCGAGCGACAAAAAGAAATTGTGGTTTTTCCAATATCCTAGTAAAATAAAAAATGTTGCTCGGGATCGGATGTTTCCTCGGTTGGCGATAGGCTTGCCACCTATCACTTTGCGGGACTTAGTGTCTTCGGCTAGTCATGGTTGCCGTGGTTGTGCCTCTGCCTACCCCTTCGGCGATATCGGCGTGAATATACTTACATTTATAACCCAGCACAATGATACGCGACAATTTACCTCCTTGACCTTGAATATGTGACATTTGGTCGAGGTATTATGTTAATTCGCCTAACATCAACGGTCAACTTATTACACCCGAGCTACTGCGTATTAAGTAAGAGCCTTATGAAGTAAAAATAATGCAACTCACATCATGGAAAGTGGAATGGAGTTGGCGGTCAAAGCTTATAATGTACCAAGCTAGACGAAGCCTATTCACTTTCTTTTGAAAGACGTCCAAGTTATGTTTCTCCGAAAATAAATGCGTTGTGACATTTCCCTTTACTATATTTTGTAGCCTAGCGGTCAGGGTATTAGACTTGAATTCGTAAGGTCATGGGTTCGATTCCCGGGTCGGGCTACAAAAAGAAAATGTGTTATTTTAAATTTTCTAATAAAAAAAATGTTGTTCGGGATTGGATATGTGCCCGGTTGGCGACAGGCTTGCCACCTATCACATTGTGCCTCTGCCTATTTCTTCGGGGATATGGACGTGAAGATACTTTCTATTTCTGTTGGTATACCTAGCAATTAACCAAATCACTTCTCTTTTGTTTATTTTTTACCACTTCCTTGCCTAAAAGCTTAGTGTACACGTTAGCAAACGTGTTTGTAAATTTAATCCTCTTGTGTTTTAATGTTGTGCTATTGTTTTTAATTTTTTTTTTATTTTCTTTTCAGAATATTTTAATAATTATGCAATGGGTGTAAGTATAGTTTTTATAGTCTTATTTTTTATTGTTGCGCTCATTTATCTAGAGATATGTATACGAATGTTTTTGTTTTAAACAATTTGAAGCGGAATTTTGTAAAATTGCAATTGACACATAAGCGTTTTCCCCGTGTTGGTCCGGGATCCTTTGCAGAATAGACTATCTGTCTTCCTGTGCCAGGCAGCTCGTAAAAGGCGAGCATAGTATTACCACTACCTGTCAATAACACCATGACATTTGAATAGGTGGCAGAGTTTCGCAGCGACTTACCCGGATTGGTACCACCGCCTTACCTATTCCTGCCGCCATAACGTCATGACGTGTTCCGGTTCGGGGGGTTAGGTAGCCGGTATACTTACTTTTGCTCAAGGCCTAACATCCCGGCGTCAGGTAGGCAACGCATCATTACCACATTTGGTGTCTCTAGGCGGCGGGAATTTCGTACCATCAGGGAATCCGTCTTCTTATTTGCCTTCTTATAACATAAAAAAAAATCAAGACTTCGGATTTTAAGTTATTTTATCTATTTTATTTAAAGTTCCTGTTTTTTTTTTTACAGCCGTCTGCAATGGAATTTATAAAATGTACATTAGTACCTGACTCTGGACGTGCGAAGGTAAGGTTGAAAGTGGACATTTATTGCTATACAGCTTGTAAGAAGCGAGCAAAAGTTAAATTAAAAGGGTTATTAGCAGCATCACTGGTGGTAAAGTGCTTTTATTGAAATTCGTTCGGGTAGGGATCTACCGCCTTACCTATTCCTGGTGCAGTTATCACATTCTCATGGTCCGGTCCGGAGGGAAGGGTACCCGGTAGGACTTACATAATGGCCTAATACCTCGGCCACAAGACCGACGCGCCTACAACCTCTATGGTGTTTAAGGCTACGGTTATCTCTTACCATCAGAAAAGCTGTGTGCTTCTTCGTTGCCATATCACATAAAATCCCACAAAATAAATAAATATCCCACAATGTGACAGATGTAAAGCTTCGCTAAGGCGATTATCTCACGACACCACTCACCGCGTCGGGCGGAAGCGTAAAAGCGGATTTCGTAGTACTTCTCCGCGCGAGGTAAGGCCGTTTACGCTCCTGTCCGCGCGGATGGATTTAACGCGATTGTGACCAGTTTGATCATGGTCACTGGAAAAAATGTACACAGAAGTAGAAGCAACAATCTGGCTATTATGGAGTAGGACAAAAAACATAAAAAGATACCTGTGTTCATTCATTTCTACGAAGCAGAATTTTAAATGAAACATTCATGGTATCATATTATAAAATACCTGCACCTACGACGATCCGCGCGGTCATGCTGTGCCCCGTGTATTATGCGCCATCTCTCCGCGTGAACTACGGCGCGGAGGGGCGGTTGCAGAGTTCAAGTGCTAGGTATCTACGGATTTATAAGTGGTCAATGCAACTTAAGAATTAAGATCCGCTTCTCCGCCTACCGCGGCGGGGCCGTGTGTTAATCGCCTAATGGGCAATGGCCTAATCAGTGTAAGCCGTAAGGGGTTCTTTTAAACAGAGAATACAGTTGAAATATTTTTTATAGTATAATAAAGAAGTTAAAGAGAAAAAGTGGGATCCCGCAGAAGGAGAATCATCGCAGGAGACTTACAAAATTAAAAAGGAAATCATTGACAAGAAACAAACTAATGAATACTCTGCTCAATATACGGCCGAAGACGGTGCTGAAGTAAAACAGGTAAAGTTTAAAAAAAAGTATCTTCACGCCCAAATCCCCGAAGATCTAGGCAGAGGTACAAACAAGGCCCCACGACTAGTCGAAGACACTAAGTCCCACAATGTGATAGGTGGCAAGCCTATCGCCAACCGGGCACATTTCCAATCCCGACCAACATTTTTTTTAATTAGAAAATTGGAAAAATCCAATTTTCTTTATGTACGCCGACCCGGGATTCGAACCCAGGACCTCTTGCAGTCAAGTCCAACACCCGGACCGCTAGACCACAGAGGCGACTATTAAAGGTAAAGTTATGTTTTCGATTTAAAATAGTAATGTGTTCAATTTTTTTATAAGACCAACAAGCAAGATATATTTATCTCTGTCTTGTTAAGAATTACAGTGAGAGACAACATCAAGATAAACCGAGCTAGCCTCCGTAGCCTCCGTGAGTGGCTATGGTCAATCCTACTTTTATCTTAGTAAAACATAACATTTAATTTTAGAACAAATAATGTTTATTTTTTCGAAACCTAAAACATAACTTGAAGCCATATTAACATACACTACACTAGCTTAAAGTCCATTAATAACATTTTGTATTGAAAAGAGTGAACACAATGAAACTCCACCAAGGGTCGACGACTGTGAAATCTTATTTGTTTATTTCTCATCAATTTGATTGTAATTTATTACCATTCATTGTTATGTCCTATTACTTAAACTACCTTTGAAATTAGATATATCAAAATACGAGTATGTACGTACAGTACTACTATTTAAATTATGCGCTTCGGCTTTACACTTTATACTTTTATTTTTAAATTGGCTGACCTAATCTAAATTTATATATACGAGGGTCGATCCAAAAGTTCGTGGCCTAACCTACATGGAGCTATGACATTTTAAAAGCTACCGTCATTTGTTAGTATGTGTCATATTGATTTATTGTGCGCAGTTTCATTCCGATACTGCACAATATAAATTTTCTGTGATTATTTGTTTGAAGCAATCTGACGCAATTTTCAATAATGGAGAAAATTTAACACCGTGCAGTCATTAAGTACCTCAATAAAAAAGGCATATCACCAAAAGACATCCATCAAGATATGGTGAGCACTTTGGGGGAATCTGCTCCATCGTATTCCAGTGTCAAGAAGTGGGTAGCTGAGTTTAAGCGCGGTCGTGAGAGCATTAAAGATGATCCTAGGAGTGGAAGGCCTACATCCTCTACCACGAAAGAAAACATCGATAAAATTTGTGATCTTGTACTGGGTGACCGACGTTTGACCATTAATAAGATAGCTGAGATAACAAACATTAGTTATGGCCGGGTGCAACACATAATAACGGAAGAGTTGGGGTTCCATAAGGTTTCTGCTCGCTGGGTCCCGAGGTTGCTTTCAGCTGAACAAAAACGAGTTCGATACACAATTTCGCCAGACTGTTTGGAACTTTTTGAGACTGATCCCGAGGACTTTTTGTCTAGATTTGTTACCATGGATGAAAGCTGGGTTCACCACCATACTCCTGAATCAAAGCAACAATCCAAACAGTGGAAAAGAACAGACTCTCCTACACTGAAAAAGGCTAAGGTCGTTTTGTCGACTAGTCATGGCTTCTGTTTTTTGGGATGCGAAGGGCATTACTTTTGTAGATTATTTACCGATTTGAATAGGTCAAACTATAAATTCTAGTTATATATACTATAAACTATAAATAAAGACTCCGGGAAGAAATAAAAGAAAAAAGGCCGGGAATGTTGCGTAAGAAAGTTTTGTTTCATCAAGACAATGCACGTGTTCACACTTCGGTTGAAACAATGTCTGTAATCCATGATTGTGGCTACGAATTGCTGCCCCACCCACCGTATTCGCCGGATTTAGCCTCCTCAGATTATCATTTATTTCCAAATTTAATAAAACACTTGGGTGGCTCGAAATTTTCGACCAAAGATGAGATGATAGTCGCAGTAAACGACTATTCCGGAATCTTTTTTTTTTCGAGGGGATAAACAAGTTGCAGGTCAGGTGGAAGAAGTATGTTGAGCTAGATAGAGACTATGTCGAAAAATAAAAATAAATTTAGACCCACTTTGCTTTAATTTTCTTGGTCGGGCTTAGAACTTTTGGATCCACCCTCCTAGATATCTTTAAAATACATTCGGATTTCCGAAGCTTGACGAATATAGCCGAAGTGCATAATTTAAATACTACTACTGTATCTGATACGCACAATAGTTTAAAACCAAAAATAAAACATCAAGCCATGCTACCATTACCACTGCCTAGAATAGTTTTTTCTTTCCATGCGCCCTTAACTATTTTTTTAAACTTTAACGGGGATCGTAGAACGTTCCGTCCAAGTACTCACTGAATAAATAATATTAATGTTACTGAATTGAAACGGTTATTCGTTTTTTTAGTAAGTTAATTTGCTACTGCCTGAGGCCGGCTAAGGTCATGCCGCCACGTCTACCGATTAATAAATTCTATTTTAACGGTCATAAGTCATTATATACAAAATCATATCAGGGTCTCGAGTAAAGGGGTGGCCTCTTTACTCAAGCCCATTTAGTGAGATTTGATGGCAGCGAGGAAATACAAGATACACTAATTTCTTCATAATTCATTATTTCATCTAAATTAACCAATTTCACCCATAATTAACACGAAGTTTATGAATAATGAAAATAATACGGCCATATTCTTTCACGATGGCGCCAAAACTCTCGTTTTTTTATCTTTATTTTTATATCATGTCTACAGATAAAAAATCCATTGCGGAGAATCAGGAAAATTAGGAAAAGAAATAAACCGCAAAACATTATGACATCATCACCTTTCATTTTGTTTATTTAAGAAGTACATGTTACTTTTATTATGTATATAAAGGAAAAATGAATTACAAGATTTCTCTGGTTAATTTGGCGTCAAAATAATTTAGGTTTTTTTAAATAAATGCTAAAAATGAATCAATTTGAAACAACTCCTAATTACGAATAAGTTTTGCTTAAACATTTCTATAAAAAATGTACTGGAAAGACAAATGTTACAAGTAGTTTATGCTATGAAGATTTTTGTGGGTAAAAATGAAAAGAAGATAAGCAAGATGACAATTAAAAAACAATGAAATTTTAAAGATGAAATATAAGAATTCAACAAAAAGACAAAGAAAGTAATAGTTTTACTCGAAGAAGTACCTCGAAAAACACATCAGCCTTATATCAGGTAAAATAGGAAGATTTCATATGATGTTTAAAATGAAATGACAAGGAATGTGTTGACGCTTTGTACGAAATGACACTCGTTGTGTTTTTACTTAAGGGTAATTTAGCCTGGCGAAGTAATTTAGCTTGAAGATAGACCGTTTTGACAACATACAGTCTGATCATTTGATGTATCCGCGACATGTCATAATTGCGTGAAAGAAACAGCTGTATGTAATGTCATAGTAACTAGAGTCAGGCTTAGTACTTTCCGGCTAATTTTACCCTTTGTATTTTTTTCTGATTACATACTACAATTTTGTATTAAAATTTATATTAAAAATACCTGTTATGACTAATAAATAATTATAATAACTAGTGGTCGCCCATTGGTTTCGACCAACCAATTCGACCATAATAAATGTTAATATCTTGTTGATAAGAACGCCACCTTCATTTCTCATAACCAACTACTTTGTTTCCAAACTTTTTATTGCGCCATCGGTGATCTTTTATCGTTATGATCAATATATTTGTGTGTGTGTGTGTGTCAAATGCATGGTAGTGTGGGTAATGTACTTTATAACCATTATTAATGAAAAATACTGGCGTTCTGCACTTCTCCTACACATAAACTATAAGTGTGCCAAATTTTATGCTCCTGCGTCCGCGCAATTTTCGTAAAAAGGGATCCAAAGTTTTGGCATCACATATTAATATATAGATAAATAATAAAAACTAGTTACACAAACTGAATCTAACCCCAGAGGAAGCAAATAATATATGCTTTTGTTATGGGTGTACGATTTTTAAACATATAATTACTAAACTAAATACCAGAATAAATTTAATAGACACCCATCCCTGAAAACGCGGACCTCTAAATGTTCATCACATAATGCCGCCCGGCAGTCGAACCCGAGCATTGCAGTTGGTCAATGGAGTTAGTCGGGCACGCTATCGTCGCCCATAGACACTATATATATGTTACTGATGTGTCGCTATATTATAGTTAGTTTATAGGAAATGTGTGCTAGTCTACTGGCTACCCAATCCAGCCCAGAAAACGGGGTAAAAATATGGTATGGTAAACGCTCATAAACTCCTCAACATTCTTTGTTATTATGATTACTATTTTCTTCTCATTATTTCCTAACAAGTTTTAGTGATAGCTGTTTTAATATTTACTTTTATGTTATTCAGTTTATGTGTATTTAGAAGTGATAGGAAATATGTTCCTTGAAATTTTAAAAGAGCTTATGAAATGAAATGAAATTTATTTATTTGCGGAATATGTGTGTTTAAAAGTTGTTACAGAATACTTATTCATACCAACATAATCTACCACATTGTGGTGTGCAAATATCTAACTTAATTAAATATATTGTATTTTTTACCGACAGCATACCGATTTTTATTTGCCATATTACAATTCTATGTCAATCTACATGTACGGATTCTTCGCACGTGTATTTGTCTTTGATATCGGTTTGGTGGAACAAAATTATTATTATAGTTTTAGCTGTGTACAAATTTCGATTCCGGTTTTGTCTAGGTATTTGAATATTAGTTGTCTGAAGTAAAAGCGCTAATTGTGTGATAATATCATTTATCAAAGATTGAATCTTGCAAAATGAACAACGCCGATAATTTCATTCTTAAAAAAGTCTTTTTACATGATGCTGTGGTTCTCACCTCATCCGTGATGTGCAGAACATTCAAACCTGGCGTGTTTGTATGAAGAAACTAGCCAGCTCTTTCATGGCACATGACACTTATTTCACGATACCCTACGCCTACCCCGTAAGCCTCTTGGCGAGAGGATGTGTATGCAATTGTTGACTGTGTTTCATTACATTATACTTCCTGGTCAACAAAAGATCGTCCCTACCGTATCAAAGTATTCGTGACGAATTTTCAGGACTTACTTTGCTATAAAAACAATCGTATATTAACATTATCACACATTAACATATCGTATATTTCCACAAAATCCTCTTCAGACGACTTGTTTCTTAAAATTAAATGCCTCTTAGGGCTACTTGCACATTCCTGGGTTAAATATTTAACTCCGAGTTAGCTTCTAACTAGGGTTAACTCACTTTATATTTGACAGTTTAACTCATTAATAAATTTAACCCAGGGACGTGCAATCGGCCCAAAATGGTCTATTTTTTATCGTGAAATGCAGACTTGTTGCAAAGTCGCATATGCAAGTTATAGACGCTCAATTTATATGGTGTTATTTATGTAAATGAAAATATATAATATGTTATTTTTAATAGCAAGCATGTTTATTAACTAAAAACCTTATTTTCAGCTTGTCAAGGACATATGCGAAATAATAAAAAATAAAACGGGATTTAAAAAGCAAGTTGTCAGGGAGAAGTTGGAGCGCCTATTTGATAAAAGGCTTAACAACGGAGATACGTAAGTTAATTTATTCAGTAATACGGTGAAACAGACACGCTACGAACTTTTGTTCTTTTTTTCTTTATATATGGTACTAGCAAACCCGGCGAACTCCGTTTCGCCACCAGTTATTTTCGTTTTCCATCTCCTCCACCACCATGCAAAACCATATTGTATCAGATCTGGCGCTGTATGTGAAAAATGATTTTCCCTGTTTTTCTGCTTTTCTGTTGAAAAATTTCCTGAATTTTGTTTGCTATAAACCTCACGGAGCCCGAGACCTTTCCAACGGATGCAAAACCGTAGAAGTCGGTTCTTGCGTTCTAGAGTTATAGCGTCAGGAAGGAAAACCCTTATATATATATATATATATATATATATATATATAACTTAAGCAGTTTGAATTGAATTTGTGTCATTGCGTAATTTTGAACATAACTGGCGAATTATTAACATTTATTTTTTTAAATACTTATTGTTACTAGGTGTTCCGGTGAAATTCATTCCACCCTTTCAGTTTGTGTGGGAAAAATTAAAAATATGTTGTTTCTCCTAATTTATCCTCCTAATTTAAAATTATTCTATGTCCATCTATCAATTTTCAGCCTAATCGGCTCTACCGTTCTGGAGATATAAATAGTGTAATAAACACGGCTTTCTTTTATATTTATAAATATAACAATTTAATTTAAAAATATTAATAATTCGCTAGTATTGTCAAGAGCACTAAATGACATAAACTCGATTCCAAATTCCAATTTACATGAAATCGAGATTCTAGACTCTAGAGTGACGCTGATAGTGTGCAAATTAAAAAAAATGCGTATATGTGTGCTTTCACTATCTCTATAGTGTAAAATTTTTGTTTACAAAAAAGAACATGTACCTACATAAATAGTTATTGTTCCCCACGCGAATATCTTAATCTTACAAACATACAAATTTTTCCATTTTCATGTTGCATATCTTTTACATCACTATATAGTATAAAACAAAGTCGCTTCCTCTGTCCCTATGTCCCTTTGTATGCTTAAACCTTAAAACTACGCAACGGACTTTGATGCGGTTTTTTAATAAAGTTATTGAAGAGGAAGGTTTATATGTACATATAATTTAACGACAGTGGAGAAAATACTTTTTTTTTGTAATTAAACTAACCAACCCGGTGAAGTTCGTATCGTTTGAAATGAATTGCTACTAACAATTGGAATGGAAACAATCTTTATTTTCACACAACAATTAAGCATTAGCAAAATTAGTTCATCCGCATCATCCATCAGTCGTGATGCGTGGTACACATATTCTTTTTTTTTTTGCTTGAGCCGGGGATAGAACCCGGAACCTCAAGAAGTCAAGTCTAACGCCGAACCAACTAACCAACAGTGGAGATTATCTAAGTACGAAGTTAAAATGATTTTTTGCTATGGTTTGATTATTTGTAGTTTGATTATCTTGTTTGCTGACATTATCGGAATATTAAGCTGTTATTTCTAATCAGAAACTTTAAAAAAAAACGACCGGTTGCACTCCGGGAGTGCCGGCAGAAGTGAAAAATTGAATATTAACTTTGTGCATTTTTGATAGTTTGGAATGTTTAGGGAATAATTTTTCACGAATTGCTTTAATTATCAGAATGAAAGTACTATAATTTAAGTGGTAGAATACAATATCCATTTATTGCGCTATCGTATACAAACATGATAACACTAATATGATGACACCAAAGTGGTAACGGTGCGTAGCCAACCTGAGGCCGGGATGTTAGGCCGCGAGCAAAAGTAAGTTTACCGGCTTACCTTCCGAACCGGAACACGTCAACGATAAGTATTGACGTTACGGCGGCAGGAATAGATAAGGCGGTGGCATCAATCCGGGCGAGTCGCTACAAAACTCGACCACCTGGTAGGACGACATGGTGTTAGTGACGGTTAGCCTATGCTCGCTTTTTACGAGCTGACTGGCAGAAAGGCAGATGATTTATTCTGCAAAGGAGCCCGGACCAACACGGGGAAAAAATACTAAAGCTTACATTTTAATTATAATGGTTTTTTTTTTCAGGTTTCTCCATATGACATTATGTAGTAATCAGCCTAGTTTAGAATATATAGTTAAACTAGTACACACTATGCATATGACTAAACTATTAAATATAAAAAATAATTCAAGTCAAACAATACTTCATTTAGCGATTTTGAATGATTCGCCTGAGTTAGTGTCTTTCCTCATTTCCAAAGGTAAGAAAAAGATGTATTTTGATATCTCTATTTAATGTTAATAGGTTATATAACGAACTCATTTTAAGCTACTTCAAAAAAGAAGGAGAATTTTCTGGAGACTGCACTCCAGATACTAGCGCGCTCGCGAATCTATCTTATTGTAAATATAATATAAATATTCTATTAGACTATTTTAGGTTATCACTATCTTCTTTCAATTTGAGTAATAGAAAATAAACAAAATTTTAGTATTTTTAAAGAAACACTTGTACTGTTTTACTTATCACTTATAGTGATAAGTGATAAGTAAAACAGTACAAGTGTTTCTTTCTTTAAAAATATGAATATTTGGAAGTTTTACCAAGCGCCGACGATGGAAAATATCAAAAATTTTAGTAAATCCAAATAAAATTATTTAATTTGCAATTTGTACCTCGAAATATGTTTATTTAAAAGTCCTGCAAATTGTTATGTCCAGATTAACTTAACACGTCTTAAGTGTTACATCTATTTTGTTTTCATTTCATGGGAAAAAGATAGCATGTGTGTCAGAATCGGCACCAATGCAATTCTAATCCTAACTAAAAAGTCAAACTCTAGTGGTAGTGATTCTGCTATTTAGTATATAATAACACATGACATTTTAATTAACGTATTCCGATGTCTTGCATAAAGGTAGAAATGTCTTACAAACTGGCCTGACAGCACTGTTTTGTCTCTTTCTGTTGCTTGCGTTGGAAGAAGTGGACGATAACTTAAAAGCTAGATTTTTTTAAGTTATTTTTGCTCCTTTCCGGGACCTGCTAATGCTGCTACGTCTTCCGTATTAATAATTTCTTTTTAACAGTCATAAGTCTCTTCGTGGTAAAAGTCAAAGTCATGTCAGGATCTTGAGTATAGCGGTGGCCTCGTTACTCAAGCTCATCTAGTGAGATTTGGTGGCAGCGAGGAAATAATAAATAAATACAATACACTAATTTCTTTACAATTATTACACTTGCGCACTTTATCTGAACAAAATTAAACTAATTCCTACCTAAATTAACTACTTTTTTACTCACAATTAACACCAAATTCAATAATTACGATAAATTAACGACCTTCTTCTTTCACGATGGTGCCAAAACTCTTAAAACTAGAATTACCGCCAATATATAAATAAATAAATATCCCCGGACAAGTTACACAAATTGAATTTTACCCCAAAGTAACCAAATTATATGCTTGTGTTATGGGTGTTAGTCGTTGATTCTAATACTTAAATAGACATAGAAATACTTAAATAGATCCTAGAATAAATTTAATAAACACTCAGATCCGGAAATGCAGACATTTAAATGCTCATCACACAAATGTCTGCCCCCGTCAGGAATCGAACCCGAGCCTCGCGAATGGTCGGTGTAGTTAGGCGTTTACCCTAGCCACTCGACCAACGAGGCGGTCCAATGTCTAGCGCTCCTTCACAAATAAGTATTCTTCTATGTCAGGCTTATTTTGTTGGTCCAAAAAAGTGATTTTTTTTTATTACAGGCTGTGACCCAATGGTAGAAGATGAATATGGTAATAACATGATACACTTTGCTGTTATGTGTCTGTCTTGTCTAAGTCCTCTACTGGACGCTATAAAAAAAAATGGCGTTCATTGTGACCTCAATGCATACAACAACGGTAAGTCTACACTGCAGATTTGAACTCTACTAATATTATAAAGATGTAAAGTCGCCTCTTTGGTCTAGCGGTTCAGTTTTTGGACTTGACTGCCTGAGGTCCTGGGTTCGAACACCGGGTCTAGCAACAAAAAGAACATTGGGTTTTTTCCTATTTTCTAATAAAAAAACGTTGCTCGGGATTGGATTTGCCCGGTTGGCAATAGGCTTGCCGCCTACCACATTGTGGGTTTAAGTGTCTTCGACTAGTCGTGGGTGCCCTGGTTGTGCCTCTGCTTACCCGTTCAGGGATATGAGCGTGAAGATACTTTTTTTTTTAAATATAGTTAGTTGGGAAATTGAGTAGCAACCGCAGATGTAGAAAAACAGAAAGTATTTTCTTCAGCGACACAGATTTTTGCAGATGACACAGCTTTAGTTTTCAGAGGTAGTAATTGGAGTGAAGTTCGTCAAACAGCAGATGCTGGATTATCCACAGTTGCTAAGTGGTTAAAATACAATTTGCTAACATTGAATACAGCAAAAACAAAATATATTTGTTTTTCTACAAATAAAAGAACTCAACCGAGTGATGTAAATGTAACTTGTAATAATGAAAATAATAATTGTGTCTGTGCTAATATTGAAGGGGTTGATTGTATAACATATATTTAATATATGTTAAAAATAATACATAAATCATCAGGAGAAAAGTGTTAGAGTTGTGATGCGTTTTGTCCAAAGTAGAGGGTATGCGTTGTATAGAAGTGGTGGGCGAGAGCCCGTTTCATGTGCATGAGGCTATGTCTTATTTTGTAAAAAAAATGGCATATCAAAATGATTCAGTTACTTTCCTAAATTATTTTTAGTTTAGAAATTTGATAACTATCTAATAGTAGTAAGAGGCCGTTCATAAAATACGTTCGCATACAAGGGGACGGGAGGGGTCTGGCTGAGTGTGACAAGATGTGACAAGGGGGGACGGGGGGTATACGGCAACGGTTTGCCGTTTATTATTTTTGACATGAGCGCTAGTTCTGTGGCGCGACTCTAGCGGCAATGGTACGGAAGATGCAGTAACCATTCTGCATGATTCATGACGATGAAGTGAACGGTAGTTTTGAAGATGAAGAAGAAGATGGTGCAGTACCGATTGTAGATATTTTGGCCCATTTAGAAAATCCTTGGACTTCTGAATAATAGAAATATTGTTTATTATTTATATGTTCGTTGTGAAAGATATTTATTAATTTATTTAAATTTTATTATAATAACTAAATAAATATTTTTAATTTTCAGAATTTGTGTACTATCATTTAGAATTTATAATACTCAGTCTTAGTTTTTGTGACGTTTCTTGACGTGTTCCGGTTTGGAGGGTAAGGTAGCCGATAAACTTACTTTTGCTCGAGGCCTAACATCCCGGTTTCAGGTTGGCAACGCACCATTACCACCTTTGGTGTCTCTAGGCGGCGTGAATTTCTTATCATCAGGAAATCCGTCTGCTTGTTTGCCTTCCAATGTCATAAAAAAACGAAATATTTCTAGGTCACGAAAAGTGTGACACAGCGTGACAATGGGGGGAGGGGGTCAAAAAAATTTGATTTTAGAGTGACTTATTTTATGAACGGCCCCTAATGAATATGTAGTTGAGCATCAAAAAAAATATGTGTAAAAATACAAAATCAACACGTCTGGTTTTGCTTTAAATAAAAACATGCTATAAAATGTGTAAAATTGTTTGAAATTTAATCGTTGATAATAATTTACGGATTAAAAGTTTAAAATTTAATATAATAATAAGTAAAGCTTGCAGGGTAAACTTATCCTGTCCTAGGGTCGAATTCGCGTTATTAAATATTTATAACTATCGACCCGCCCCAGATTCTCACGGTTATTAAAAAATATATATAAACCTTCACTTTCAATCACTTTATCTATTGAAAAAAACCGCATTAAAATCCGTTGCGTAGTTTTAAAGTTTTATGCTAACAAAGAGACATAGGGACAGAGCATCGATCATACATCCCAATAGACGCCGCATATAAGGCAACACGGTTCTGTCAACACATAAGAGTGTAATTGTTCTAATGTAGCTTATTACTTAAAAAGATATGAACAGTATCGACCAGGTTTGTGACCTGTCAACATTGTCGCGTTATTGTATAAAAAAATAAAAAAAAGATGCAAAATGACTGTTTGTTCAATTAAATAATAGATACGGTACAGACAGCCGCACTTCAAATTACCAAAAACATGGTACAACTTTCCGTAGGTTGATTAAAAATAACAACATTCTACTTACATTTTGAATTATTTGATGTTTGTCGGAGTTCATCATATACTGTTCAGTCATTGTACGGAATAATTGCCTAATTAAAAGTTATAATTCCTTTACTTACATAAATTTGTGTTTTATACGGTGCCAGTAAGACGAAAATGGATGTTCCTTTAAGTAAAAAAGTGGTTATGTTCAAAGTTATAGGAAAGAATGGGAGGATGATCCAAAACTCAAAAAGTGGCTTGGGCCTGTTCTTGGAAAAAGCTCAAAAGCAATGTGTTCCTTTTGTAAAACAGAATTTAATGCAAGAATATTTGTAATTAAACGGCATTCGGAATCAAAAAAACATATCGATAAACTGAAACCATTTTCTTCGGGCCAGGCTACATTAATTGTTGAAAAAGTTGATACCGACGCAAACCCCGACATACATCATGCAGAGGGCCTATTATCAATGTTCGTTGCAGAACACACAGCTGTCATGCCGATCGACCACCTTAGCCAACTGTGTGCAAAAGCTTTCGCAGACTCCAAAGCCGCCTGTAATATAAAACTCCTTCGTACAAAATGTGGTGAGATTATAAAAAATGTTTTGGGGCCGCATTTTAAATCGGTCTTAAAACAGGACATTGGTGATAGCAAATACAGTCTCATAATTAACGAATCAACAGACATAACCGTACACAAATACTTAGGTATCGTTATACGGTATTTCAGTTCTTCTATGAAGAAAATAACTTCAACATTTTTAGCTTTGAGTGCACTAGATACGTCCGATGCTAGAGGTATTGTAAATACTATTATTAAGACAGTACAAGATGAAATGGAGTTAAACCTTAAAAATTTAGTAGGATTGGGCACCGATAATGCCAGTGTCATGATTGGTATTAATAACGGCGTATATAAAATTATGAAAGAAGATTACGGTTTGACACATTTAATTCTAGTTAAATGTGTTTGCCATTCACTACAATTGGCCGTTTCTCACGCTTCAGAAGAAACAATCCCTTGAAACATCAAATTCCTTCTAAGAGAAACATTTAATTGGTTTTCCATGTCACCAAATCGACGTCAAAAATATGCAGATATATATGCAACTATAAATTGTGGACGACAACCACTGAAAATTTTACAAAAATGTGCCACTAGATGGCTCTCAATCGAGCCAGCAGTGCAAAGAATTTTGGACCAGTGGTTAGAGCTGAAACTGTTTTTTGAGATTGCCAGAAGAAAAAATAACTGTTACACGGCTGAACTCTTATACGAAGCATATTCTGATTTGCAGAATAAAGTTTATTTAATTTACATAAAATCAATACTTGGTCAGGTACAATCGGCGCAAAAACATTCAAAGACGAAAATTCAGATCCAACAAGATTATTAGAAACTTTGATAAAATTGCTGGAGTCGTTTTGTGATAAAGTAGTGAATGTTGCAGATTACCTGGATCCGTCTCCTTATCTCGGCTACAGTTTTGAGAACGCTATGCAATCCTTAGAAGATACCAAAAAGCAAGCATTAAGAAAACGTTGCGTAAATTTTACGGTAAAACTAATAAAACAATTGCAACAGCGGCTTCCTGAAAATGTGACTCTCCAGAAAGATATGAATGTTATGAGCATCATTAACGCTTTAAAACCAAATAAAGGGTTCGTCGAAGTTGTGAAGTTAGCAGAACAATTTGTACAGAATCCAGAAACTACTGATAAAATTGTTACCCAATGGAAAAGCCTAACTAGAAACAATTGGGTAAATGTGACTGATACAGTAAAATTTTGGGTTGAAGTGTCAGATTTTAAGGACGCAAGCAATGAAAATTGTTATAGCGAACTGGTTTCGTTGGCTTGTACAGTGCTCACATTTCCACATTCAAATGCGTACGTTGAGAGGGTTTTCAGCATAATGAATATCGTAAAAAATAAACTGAGGGACAAAATTAACTTAGACTCCCTAAATTCAATTATTCGTATACGAACTGGACTGAAACATTTAAACAAAACTTGTTATACATATGATATACCTCAAGATATCCTTAAAAAAATAGGCAAGAAAGATATTTAACACATTTAAATTGAAAAAGTCTGCTATAAGTGTAAATGAGCCACAGCTCTCCACTTCAACAGCTTTAGTACAAGGAACCGTAGCAGAGACAGACGGTACAAGTGAGGATGATGATTGGATTTAAAGAAAAATAATTTTTTTAATAAGTATTTCGAATTTTGTAATTTTTTATGGTCACATCCTCCAATTTTACTATATATTTCTTTGTTTTTGTTTAAATATAACATAATATAACTTTGATATTAATGTCATGCCAATTTGAAAATTAAAACTTATTATTCTACACGTTATTTTTTTATTTAATATATTTGGCACTATTGTTATTTTTTTTTGCCAATATAGCACTTTTTGAGATGTTACTTAGCACCCAACCGTGCAATTGAGTTGGCAACCCTGCTTATGTTCCTCCCCTACAAAACTCCAATTAAAGATGTAAGGACCTAATATTATCAAGTATATTACCCTCATTCGCAAAAATGTGTGACCTTGAGACGTTGAGTTGCATATCTGCGATGTGACGTGCAATAATAAAATGCGATAGAATCCATTACAATGTCGTACTTCATAAATAAAAGGCATATCGATAAAATATATTGTTAGTACTAAATTTGTCGCATCCCTAATCTTACATGTCTGTTTTTGAATATGACGTTTTGTCATTGCAAGTGCCAATAAGAAAGCAGTTCCCCTCTTCCCCGCACCTCAGCTATTTGCCAGAATTGTTTCAAAGCAAAATTATAAAGAATAGGCGTCTATTGGGATGTATGGTCGCGACTTTGTTTTATGCTATGTAGTGATTATCATAAAATAGCGAAAGGGCAGGTGACACACCTGAAAAAAACAACCGGAGTCTATACACACTAAAGATTTTTATAGGATATTATATGACATATCCGAATCGACCGGCTGCTCTGTCTGCCAAGCACCTAGTAGGTAAGTACTGATATGATTTGTTACATTGTGTTTTTTTTAACAGATAAGCACACAGCATTGCACGTAGCGGTATTATACGGTTCGGAGGAGAGCGTGCGTGTGCTGGTGAAGGCGGGCGCGTCGTTGAACGCGCGGGAGTCGGTGGGCCGCACGCCGCTGCACCTCGCCGCGCTCGACGACTGTCTCGCCGTCGTCAGGGAGCTGCTGCTGGCCACCGACCCGGTCAGTACGCTCGTCGTAGAAGGTTCATCAGTGGTGGATACATGGGGAAATGCCAATTTTTTTTGGAATGGGTAAATCTTCTAAACTCGCGTCAGGACACGTGACCTGATTAGTAAGACAAAAATTCGTAAGACGGCGCAGGGCGCTTTCGCGAATAAGACGGCGAAGGGCGCTTGCGCGAGTGTTCGAATTGTCATGTTTGTTTACGATAGCGCAATAAATGAATATTGTATTGTACCACATAAATGATAGTACTGTCATACTGATAATTAAAGCAATAAGTGCAAAATTATTCCCTAACCATTCCAAAATATCAAAAATGCACAACGTTACTATTCAAGTTTTCACTTCTGCCGGCACTCCCGAAGTCCAAACTGACGGATATAATGCATTCAATAAATGAGGAATGTGACACATTGCAGATTAGGCCTTATTCGCTGGAAAAGGAGACATCGACGCACCTATAACATCTGTGGTGTAAAAATGCCACAATTATCGTTTGCTATCAGGAAGGCTGTATGAAGGCTTCCATAGACATAACCTCGTAACGTGTGTTACGTTCGTGTCCATGATTTTTAAGTTATAAAATTTATGATAATGATTTGATAATAATTGGAAGGCAGACGGATTTTCTGATGTTAAGAAATTCACGCCGCCTTCAGACACTAAAGGTGAAAATGGTGCTTTGCCAACCTGACACCGGAATGTTAGGCGTCGAGCAAAAGTAAGTTTATTGGCTACCTTAGCCTTCGAACTGGAACACTTTAACGGCTGGCACTGACGTTATGGCGGCAGGAATAGGTAAACTGTGGTGACAATCCAGGTGAGTCGCTGCAAAACTCTGCCATATAGTCAGATGTCACGATGCTAGTGACGGTAAGCTTATGCTCGTCTTTTATGATCTGCCTGGTTAAATTAGGGTCTACTTTGGATGCCAGTAGATATTCGTCAGATGCTTAGTGAAACTTTCAAACTACTTTTTAGTTTAAACACTTTACTACTATTTAAATTATGCACTTCGGCTTTATACTTTTTGCTCTTTTTACACTTTAAACTTTTATTTTTAAATTTTCTGACCTCATCTAAATTTAAGCGAAATGATTAATTAGGTGTAAAAACAACTCGTATATCTTTAAAATACAGTCGGATTTCCGAAGCTTGACTAATATAGCCGAAGCGCATAATTTAAATAGTAGTACTTGTACTATATGCACTTCTTGTAATATATGCACACCACTATTACTCGGGAAGTCCATTTTCAGGTTATTATTTTCTATTGGTGTGGGTTTACTGGCTCAGAAAGTTTCACAAAATGTAATATGTGACAAAATAATTTTGTGTTTTTTTTATTACAGAGTGAAATCGATGCAATCGATGGAAACGGTTTGACTGCTCTACAGATAGTGTGCGATGGACCTGTGAAGCCAAATACAGTTGAAATTGTTAAACTTCTATTAGAAAAAAAGGTAAGCATTTGTCACTGTGTAAGCAAAAATTAAACTTCGCATTAAAGTATGGTCTCTATTTTCAATATTTTTTTTATTTGGCAAATAAATTTCGTTCTCGTAATATATCAACCAAGAATCAGATTTATAATACTTGCTCCCTTGGACCACTACTAGTCGTACTTGCGACAGAATTCAGAGCATGTCTTATTTTAAATTAATATATATATATATATTAATACGTGCTGCCAAAACTTTAGACCCCTTTTTACGTAAATTGCGCGAACGGAAGAGTATGAAATTTGGCACACTTATAGTTTATGTGTGGGAGAACTGCAGAACGCTAATATTTTTCAATAATAATGCTTTTAAAGATATATATAGAAATATAGATATATACAGGATGTTAAATGAAAATGGTGAAAAAATAATTTCATTTTACATCATATATGATACAATTTTTTCATTGAATTTTAATTTTTTTTTATTAACTCGTCCAAAATATTTACTAATTTATATTTCAATACAGTGAATTAGTGCTTAATAAATACATATTATTTGAAGCTTCTATGTCTTTAAACAAAAAAGTTATCACACTAAGAGTTGACATTTTGGGAGAATTAAAAATTGGATAAAAAATAATAACAGTAACAGATGTTATAAAGTCCATTTTTTCCGAAAGAGTTTCCAAGTGTTATCACCTTTTCACCATTTTTTTCAACTAAGAGCCTAACAACCGATATACTTACACTTACATTTCGTTATATTTTTGAAGTAATTTCTCTATTAAGATAAATTCACGAATCCTTGAACTCATGATAACTATTCTTTATTTATAGGCTGACCCCATGAAACACGAAGATCTTAATCTGCCAGCGTGGCGGTTGGCTCGAAGTAAACCAGAGATAAAAGAAGCCATGTACAAGTACGTGGACTCGAAGGTTTATGACGAGGACGTTAAATCCGAACCTGAAGATGAGTACGAGTCAGCTGATGAAGGCGTAAGTCAGTTTTGATTTTTATCCGAAGTTATACAATTACTAGCCGGCCTTGTGTCATGTCAAAAGCTTTAATTCGGGGCGAGACGAATTCATCTAAAATATATTTATTTGTAACTTGTGTAACCAATACCTTTTACGGTTTTACTAAATACCTAATAGATATGGTGTAACGCTCGCTGATCGCATTCGTAACAGTGGGATCCGAGAAAGAGTGGGATTGAAAGAAAGTGTTGGTGTTAAAATCAGAAATGGTATGCTCCGCTGGTTCGGTCATGTGAAAGATTGACAGAGCAGATATACAATGCAAATGTGGATGGATGTAGGTACCCAGGGAGACCAAGTTGACATTCCGCGATCAAATCGCTCGGATATTATCCGAGAATGATGTCAAGAGTCTTCGAAACCGGCGTGTTTGTATGAAAAGGCTAGTGAATTTAAAGGGAGCCAGATATGTTTGTCAGAATCGTGAAGATTAACTTAAAGGGCGTATTTTTAAAGATATAAGGACTTTTCCAATTCCTCAACTTGAAAATTAAGTGAAGTAGTGGCGCCATCTGTTCTCGAGTAGTTGAACTCCATTCAGAACAACGATTATTTGAGTTGCGTTTCGAAAGGCGCTGCGAGCAATTACAGCATGTGTAGCAATGGCGCGAAATTTGAAATTCCAATTTCAACAAAGTCTTAAATTACATTTGTTTCTATAATAAAGTTATTAAATTTTGTGTATTTATACAGCATTAGGTAGCTTTTATTTTGGAGTTGAAGCGAGATAAGTTTAGTTATTCAAATTATTAATTATTAATTTTGAAAATATTTTCAAATTTAAGTTTTCAAATTTCGCGCCTTTACTACTTATGCTATAGCTGCAGAACTTATTGTAACGGCGGACGATAATGTCGAGTACATTCTAGAAGGTGTAAAAGAAAATATTCTCGAACTTTTCCGAATATCCTAGAGCCTAGCTCTCTGAATATATAAGGGCCCGGTATCACCCGCCAGAGTTAGTTCGATTTGTAAAGCGATTGCGAAAGGAAATGAAAAAAGTTATCTGTGAGCATTTATTTTGAAGTATCACGTATGAGTATTTTTAATAGTGTGTTTAATTAATTCTCGATTTTGAAGCCGAGAAGAAAAAAGTCGTCTGTGAGCCTTTATTGTGAAATATCAAATGTAAGTATTTTTAACCGACTTCAAAAAAAGGAAGTTCTCAGTTTGATTATTAATTATTTATATTAATTGTTTTTTAAAAAATAATTAATAGTGTCTTTAATTAACTACAAAGGTTGCTTTTCTTTTTCTTTTAATTGTTTGTTTATAAAATGTTTATTTAATTTATATTTTACAGAATACAATGCCTAGAAGTAAAAGAGGAGGAGATCTTGCCAGTTCTGCAGCGAAACGGCGGAAACAAAAATAACATCGAAGAAATGAAACGGAAGAAGAGCGCGAAGCACGTTTACAAAATCAACGAACCAGGATGAGAACTGAAGGATGAAAAATTGAAGAAAGAAAAGAGAATGAAAGTATAGAAGAATCGAGAATTTCAAAAGATAATTTAACAAAGGAAGCATTCCACTACGAACCGATGAAAAAATATTACAATCATAAACATGTTTTGATCGAAAAAATGGATAACATTTGCCAATTTTGCCACCATGGCCCATAAAAAATCACTTGAAGCAATGGACAGAACATTACAAGAATTGCGAAAAAACTGATATAATGGGAGGAGTTCTACACATACTGTCGAGAGATTTTCGACAAACACTTCCAGTTATTCCCAAGTCAACACCAGCAGACGAAATCAATGCATGCTTAAAAAAGTCATATCTCTGGTCACAAGTACAAATACTGCAATTAACAAAAAACATGAGAGTTGAATTATCAAAAGATGAAACAACAGCACATTTTGCTAAAATACTTTTACAAATAGGTGAAGACACAAATCCTACTAACCAAACGACCGGCCTCGTTGAACTCAATAGTGATTTCTGTAACATAGCCACTACTGAAAACGATCTAATCGACAAAATTTATCCAAATAACAAACAGAACTTATACCAACGTAGAGTGGTTATTTCAAAGAGCAATTTTGGCCACTAAAAATAATGTTGTTGACGATATCAATTTTAATATTCTAAAGAAAATATCTGGTGAAGAGAGAATATATAAATCGATGAACACGATGGTATTAAGTGAGGAAAGTGTCAACTTCCCCACAGAATTTCTGAACTCTTTACAAGTACCAGGAATGCCATTACACTGCCTGAAAATTGGATTTCCAATCATACTACTGAGAAATCTCAGCTCTCCAAAACTATGTAATGGAACGAGGATGATCGCAAAACAGCTATCGAATAATATTATTGAAGCTGAACTTATTTCTGGAAAGGACAAAGGACAAACAGTATTTATACCTAGAATACCACTGATCACTTCTGAATTGCCATTTCAATTTAAAAGATTGCTATTTTCAATTAAATTAGCTTTTCGTTTTACAATTAATAAAGCGCAAGGACAAACTTTAAAATATTGTGGCATTAACCTCAAAGAACCCTGCATCTCCCACGGTCAGCTATATGTAGCTTGCTCAAGGGTAGGAAATCCGAAAAATCTAATCTAATATATATATTCCAGACAATAAAATGAAAAATGTTGTTTATAAGCAAACAGTGTAAAAAATGAGCGAACGTTTTCAATATTTTTTTTACTATTACGTCATTGTTTATTTTTTTATTTCAACTACCGCGTAATCTCATATCAACTCCCGGGCGAAGCCGAGTATTATAGCTAGTTCGTTCATATAGATGTGCTAGTGCGAATACTAATAACATGTTATTTTTGTGTATTTTTTTTCGAGAAGTGCAATCTGTATTCGTATAGATCACTCTTCTTTTTTATGGCAAAAGGCAGGCTATAGACATATAAAGTAAAATAGACTAAGCTTTAGGCAAGAGCTAGCCAGAGTAAATTGCGATGTTCCCTCGCAGGAGTCGCAGGAGTGCGAGGAGAACCTGGAGGGCCTGGAGCTGTACGTGGAGGAAGTGGCGCAGCTGCTGGAGGCGGGGGGCGGGTGGCGGGTGCTGGCGCGGCGGCTGCGGCGGGACGCGCTGCTGGCGCTCTACGGCGCCGCCGCCAGCCCCGCCGCCGCGCTGCTGCGGAACGTCAGGGTGTGTAACCTTGCTCCTTGGACACCATAGGTGCTATACGATCACCGGCGAGGCGAGCGTCGACCATTATCACTTTCACTGTTACCTTTGTGACAATTCGCCCAATTTAGTGCCACCGCTTTTGCTGACTGCAAAACATCAATGCTTGTCATTGCTATGTGTCCGTTCTGGACAAAGAGAGAGTAGCCAAGTAGACTTACGCAAGAGGTTTAACCCCCCAACCTAAGGTTGGCAATGTTCCATTAAGTTGGGATAGCAGCTCCTTGTCAGCTAACCAATAGTGGAATCGTAATATACTGCAGTTTTATTAATAACCGACTTCCAAAAAAGAGGAGATTCTCAATTTGAATATGTTTCGTTTTGGGTATGTTTGTCTCGCGATTACTTGACCAATAACCAATTGATTTTGATGGTTTCTTATTAGAAAGATAGGTGGTCCCATGTTTATTTTATCACGATCTGTGTAGTCGTTTTTGAGTTATACTCAATTCATGTTTTATTCATTTACGTTGAAATCATTATAATTCTACATAACATTTCTTATCTTATGTAGAATTATAATGATGGAATATTATGATGTGCATTGTTAAGTATAAACTCAAAAATTGCTAGTAGTGTTGATAAAATTTACGTGGGACTATGTTGTAACCATTTGCTATCTTTCAAAAAAAATAATAATTAAATCGTGACGTAGTACCTAATGAAATAGATAAAGTCGCTTTTTGCAATTTTATTTGTAATTATCAAAACAACTGTAATGTAATAACAATAAAAAAGGATTGTGTGGTTTTATGAAACCTCGGTAAAAGTTAAACTTGATCTAATACTAACTATAGACGCTGACCTCGGCTGCTCTAACGAGCGCCTTTATCCCTACTCTGCGGCCGACCGTCACGCGACATGCGATACACATACCAAAAAAAAATTGACGATGTAATAAAAGTTTCACTTTAAAAATTGCAGGACTCTGGCGATGAATGCTCATCAGAATCCCTGGCTCTTCTTCTCGAGGATATGGGTGAGACGGACGCAGCCAAAGTTATAAGAAGACATATTAGTAATTTTTAATTTTAATCAACAATGATTAAGGGATTTAAAAAATTAAAATTTAAGTCAAAAGACGGCTAATTAAATTGGCTATTGAAAATTGTAAATAACCTTCGATTTAAGTATGTTCATTCATTAATTTGCCAGATATTTTTCTCATAAAAAAATTGAAATTAGACTTCTTTTTTTTTAAATTAGGCCATAAGAATACATTAATATATTATAGGTAAAGTGAAAACTTTATTAGTCCAAATGTTCATCGTGATAAAAGAAACCTTATAATTGATAAGCTAATATTTAAAATTGACGAATCATAGAATTAAGTATTTTTTTTGCTAGTGCAGCAACTTGTCAGGGTAGGGACCGCCTTGCCTATTCCTACTGTCATAATGACAATGTCATTTCGGGTCCAGAGGGTAGGGTAGTCGGTAGACCTGCACAACAATAGGCCTAAAAGCTCGGCCACAGGACAGCGACACGGCTACTACGTCTATGGTGTCTGGGCCACCGTTATGTCTTACCATCAGAAGAAGTTAGTATGCGTGTTTGCTATCATGAAGAAAAAAACATTCCTACAAAATCCTACAAAAAAAAACAAAAAATTCCGGCCAATATTAATAATCAATCCCAATCCAAAACTCGCTGTCCAAGATTGATATTTTGATCCATTTTTATGTTATCGCTTGCCAATAACATATCTGTGCACAGGATAAATATGGGAATGAGGTATGGGATAGGCCGGCGGATACGCAGCTATCTAGATTGCTTGAAATCCATTAGATTGAGATACATTATTAACATTGGCCGTTAGACAAACTAGAAATGATTTACTTTTACTTACGGATTACGGTACTGTACCGGATTCACAAAAAAGACGTAATTTATTTTTGATCTCACCTGTTGGCATGTTTTTAACTGTTATAATTAACAATTACTTCCAAATTATCCGTTTAATTATACGATTGTGTTTTTTTAACATTTTCAAATGAAATGTATGATTTACACAATATACCAGAAAATCACATTTTCTGCCTATCATACAATATCTGTCATTGGTTCATTGACTTTGTCTATATTTTTTTCTTTAATTATAATTATATATTATAATTATATATTATAATTATAGATTTTCTAACTATGACCTTGCTTTAATTAAATTAAGCAAACTATTCGCTGGCGATATAGGTATTACAACAAAATGAATGCAAAAATATACCACACACCCGCCACGTAAATGTACCCTGTCTAGAATCGAACCAATATGTATAGATTGAGCATCAAAAGATTTATAGACTAATACTTTTATACAAATCCAAGTCATAATTAATAATAACTCTTAGGTACAAAGCTTGAAACTATTAAAATTTTTGGTAATTATAACAATTACTGTTATTATGTTTATAAGTATCATTAAGCTAGATTTATTTAGTTTTTAGTTTTAGTTGTTTAAAATAAAATAAGTGTAATTATTGTTAAAATAATATTTTTTATGTGAATTGATTGATATTACAACTGCTATTTTATATATTTAGTGTTTTATTCGAAACTTCTGTATGGTAGTTTTACTAAGATTCGTCTATAATAGACTCCTACTACCTATAACATTGTGTAACTATAGCTTCGTATAATCGTGGTGTCCTGGTTGCACTTCTCCCTGCTACTTTGGGGATACTAGCGTGAAGATACTCCTATTAGCTTTTTTTATGATATTGGAAGGCAAACAAGCAGAGAAATTTCCTGACGGTAAGAAATACATGGCGCCTAGAGGCACCAAATGTGGTGATGGTGCGTTGCCAACCAGTTGCTTAACTTCAATCCCTGTGCTTGCCGCTGTCAAATTTATTAGGTATTTAGTAAAATGGTATAGGTAAAAACTATACAATTCAATAATATTGCTATTCAATGAACAACTATACTACAAAAATTTAAAATCGTCTCCTCGTATTGTCCGATAAAATAAACGACTGTGAAAAAGACTGAAAGGGCCGAATGCAATTTTTATATCGTCTTTTTTCCTAAGCGCAGACTAAGCTGATTTTAATGGTGACAATGGAAAAATATGATTAAAACAATGATAATTCAATTTTTTGTTCATTTACATATTTTTGCTGTCTACGCGAAAAGTAGTTGCGATCGGTCTAAGTAACTTAAGGTCTTTGCACAATAATTTAGGTGAAGTCGAAGCAGATTAGTCTGCTGCTTTGAGAAAATTAATTTGTTACTTACTATCGTTTTTATCTTATAGGTATACTTTTTTTTATGTGAGAGGTCAGTTTACAACTGTGGTCTATAAATACAGTATATATGGTAATATATGCATCGGTATCCGGAGCCAGGATAGAAGGCCTATTGTGCATGTCCACTGGTTATCCTACTCTCCAGACCGGAACATTGCAGAGTCATTACCTACAGCGGCAGGACTAGGTTATATTTTTATGTAGTCGCAAGCTTTAGGTTAATATAGACGACTAACTTATTTATTAATGTATTTAAGTGTTGTCCCGAATTTCGGGACATACGTCCCAAACATTTATTCCTAAGAAAGTCTCCGTTTCTTGTCTTTGTTCTTCGAAGTTTGTGTAAATAAGCACTACCTATTCCTATCACTGCTCATCTCTCATTTGTTAATTGTAATCCGTCCGAGGCAGACGTCTCAACCTATTTAATTTTAAAATTATATGGTAGCCATTTCCTGTAGGGTAATACTCCCAGTATTATACTTTTGCATCACTTATTTACTTCGTTTAAACTCCCATGGACTACTGCATTTCAGTAGCCTTAATATTGAAAAATACTTATTGAATTTCTCAACAGTTTGTTTAGCCGTTTCTTCTCCCGACGGGCTAGGTTTGGAAACGGTGGTAGTGTACGGTAGATAGGACTAAAAATTAATCTACCTTTAAAATAATTTGTAACAAATTATGTTCATAAATAAATAAAATGTTTATTAAAATGTAAATAAGGGCTGTGATTTAAATATGTAACTTCTTAAAATTAACTAAATATTTGCACACCACAGTGTGGTAGAATATGTTGTATTCTCAAATATCTTTATAACAACTTTTTAACACACATATTCCGCAAATAAATAATTTTAATTTCATTTCATTTCATTTCAACAGTATTTAACATACTTTAAATTTAGGATTTCTCTTTTAAGTAAAAAAAAACTTGCGCCAGAGAGCCTTACTACTGCATATAATTAAAGAATATTATTGTCAAAATTGAGTAAATTTGACAATCTAAAAAAGGACCATTGGTTAGTTTAATGGTTAGTTTAGATAGTAATTAGTTCAATTTTGTTCAGAGTGTGAGGGTGAAATATTTATGAGGAAATGAGTGTATCTTCGTTGTCATATTTCGTCATTGCCGCCCAATCTCACAACCAGCGCTTTACTCAAGACCCTGACATGAATTTGTATACGGACTCATGACTATGTTAAAAAATATTAATATGAAAGACGTGGCAGCATGGCCTAAGGTCTAAGCCGGCCCCAGAAAGGGGCAAATTAACTTAATTTTTTTTTTTTGTAATGCAATTTATGAGTAAAATTGGTTACTTTAGGTGGTAATTACTTTAACCTAATGATACTTTTTTTCTGTTAAAGTGCATAGGTGAAATAATTATGAAGAAGTTAGTGTATCGTGTATTTCCTAGTTGCCGCTAAATGAGCTTGAGTAACGAGGCCACCGCTTTGAGTAGAGCCCTGACATGACTTTGTGTATAACGACTTATAACTGTTAAAAAGAATTTACTAATATGGAAGATATGGCAGCATGGTCTAAACCTAAAGGTTTCAGCTGGTTCTAGAAAGGGACAAACTAACTTAAAAAAGGGGAGTTTTGGCGTCATCGCGAATGAAGATGGTCGTAATTTTTTCATGATTATTGAATTTCGTGTTTATATTGAGTGAAATTAGTTAATTTAGGTGGGAATTAGTTTAATTTTGTTCAGTGAAAGTGCACAAATGAAATAATCATTAAAAAATTAGTGTATCGTGAATTTCCTCGCTGCCGCCAAATCTCATACGCTCGCTTGGGTAACGAAGCCACCGCTTTGCTTAAGACCTGGACATGACTTTGTAAATAGTCACTAATGACGGTATAAGAATTAATTAATACGGAAGACATTGTAGCATGGCCTAATGGCTTTAACCGGCCCCAGAAAGGGGCAAATTAACTACTAACTAACTTAAAAAAAAGTAGTTTTCTGTATAGGCAGTTCAACTTAACTTTCATATACAAAAATAAAAAAAAATAAGTTTGCTATGTTTTTTATTCGCCCAAATCATATGACACTAGTTGCCTTATATCTGAATGCCTTTAGACTTAAAGTATCTTCACGCCCATATCTCCGAAGAGGTAGGCAGAGGTACAACCAAGGCACCCACGACTAGCCGAAGATACTAAGTCCCACAATGTGATAGGTGGCAAGCCTATCGCCAACCGGGCACAATTCCAATCCCGACCAACATTTTTTTATTAGAAAATTGGAAAAATCCAATTTTCTTTTTGTTGGCCGACCCGGGATTCGAACCCGGGACCTCATGCAGTCAAGTCCAACACCCGGACCGCTAGACCACAGAGGCGATATATTTACTTTCAAATTATACGGATTATAATTTTTCAAGTAAACTATATACAAATTCGGGTTTGCTATGTATCTATGGAAGTCCTGTCTCTTATTACTTATCTATTATACTATATCCATTCTTGTAAAAAGACTAGAAGCAATTGGTATAAGAGGAACGCCACTCGAGTTACTAATTGATTATCTCAAAGAACGCAAACAATATGTTAAATTGGGTGATTATATCAGTGAGGAATGTTTGGTAACGTATGGAGTGCCACAGGGCAGTGTTCTTGGACCAACATTGTTTCTGATATACATAAATGACCTCTGCAATATAAAACTCACAAATGGAACAATTTACTCTTATGCCGACGATACAGCTATTGTTTTCTCTGGAGACTCGTGGGACTCCGTCCGGCAATTTGCGGAGAAACGCTTAGCTAGGGTCGCTAAATGGTTGAGATCATACTTCCTCACGCTCAATATTCAAAAAACAAATTTTATAACTTTTTCAAATTACAATAAATCACAACCAAATACAAGTTTAACTCTAAACATCCACAACTGTAAAAACTATAGTAATAATTGTTCATGCAATAAATTAACTAAAGTTAATAATATAAAATACTTGGGTGTAGTAGTTGATCAGCGATTATCCTGGTACCCTCATCTAGAGTTACTAATGACCAGAACACGCAAACTAACTTGGTTGTTTAAAACAATGAGACATGTAGCTGACAAAAATTTATTGACACAATTATATATCTCTCTTGTCCAATCTGTGCTTGAATACTGTATCCCAGTTTGGGGTGGGGCAGCCAAAACTAGGTTCTTGGAATTAGAAAGATCTCAAAGATCATTGCTAAAGGTTATGACTTTTAAGCCATTTAGATTTCCGACTTCTAGTATATATGGACTATGTGATCTTCTTACTGTAAGAAAACTTTATATTCGAAATACGGTTTTAAAACTGCACAAATCGTTAGAATATGATTCCAGGAACCTGGTTGGACGAAGGAAATATAACTTGGCTTCAATCCCAAGTACTAAAACTATGTTTGCCCCAAGACAATTTTGTGCTCAATCTGCATATCTTTATAACAGAATAAATAAGAATCTCAATATTTTTTCTATGTCATCTTACAAATGCAAATCATCTTTAACGTCATGGCTAAAAAAACAAAATTATAATAGTATAGAATCTCTGTGCAAATAATTCTAGCTTAGATAAATAAACGTACTAACATACATACATGTAGCATACACATCCACATTCTTAATAATGTATACATTCTACTTACTAGCACACAGACACACACACACACACACACAGAAACACACACACAGAAACACACACACACGCACTCTCTCTCTCACACACACACACACACACACTCACACACACACACACTCTCTCACACACACACACACACTCACACACACACACACACACACACACACCACATACACACACTTACATAAACGCTCACACACATTATTTTTTATAAAAAAAAAGAGAAATAATAACTAACATTATAAAATTTGTATTTAAATTAAATTTCACAGTGTATAACCAGCCTTAACGTTAATGTTTATATTCTAAATGGAAGAGCGGTGTCACCTAACACAAGTGGGCTTGCACTTAAAAGGAGACTCCGATCGCATTGTGTTAATGTTAACAAAAAAGAATCGAATAAACATTTTTTTGATTTTTTGATTACGTAGTTTTTATATACTCTTTGTGTATATGTATATTATTTAGAGTTTTGGCGCCATCGAGAGTTATGGTCGAAGTTTTTTTATAATTATTGAATTTCGTGTTGATATTGAGTGAAATTAGTCAATTTTGGTAGCATTTTGTGCAATTTTGTTCAGTGAAAGTTCACAAATGGTATAATCATGAAGAAACTAGCGTATCGTGTATTTCCTCGTTGCCACCAAATCTCATTACATAAGCTTGAGTAAACAGGCCACCGCTTTACCCAAGAGCCTGACATCATTTCCTGACGACTTATGACTGATGACTAATTAAAATTAATTGAAATTGATATAAAATTTGATCCAAATTTCTACTTGACGAATGGCAAAATACTAACGTGAAGGCCAAAACTTAAAGAAAGAAAGAAAACGTATATTATTAGAGTTTTGGCTGGTTTTGGTGCCATCGAGAGAAAAGAGAGGTTTTTGGCGCCATCGTGAATGAAGATGGTCGTAATTTTTTCACAATTATTGAATTTAGTGTTAAATATGAATAAAATTGGTTAATTTAGGTGGGAATTACTTTAATTTTGTTCAGTGAAAGTGCACTAATGAAATAATCATGAAGAAATTAGTGTATCGTGAATTTCCTAGCTGCCGCCAAATCTCATAAACGAGCTTGTGTAACGAAACCACCGCTTTACTCAAGACCCAGACAAGACTGTGTAAATAGTGACTAATGACTAATACGGAAATATATATAATAAATAATTAATACTGAAGACATAAATTGAAAATATATAACAAGAAAAAAAGTATCTTCACGCCCATATCCCCGAAGAGGTAGGCAGAGGTACAACCTAGGCACCCACGACTAGCCGAAGATACTAAGTCCCACAATGTGATAGGTGGCAAGCCTATCGCCAACCGGGCACAATTCCAATCCCGACCAACATTTTTTTTTATTAGAAAATTGAAAAAATCCAATTTTCTTTTTGTTGGCCGACCCGGGATTCGAACCCGGGACCTCATGCAGTCAAGTCCAACACCCGGACCACTAGACCACAGAGGCGAACAAGAAAAAGATTTATTAATACGGAAGACGTGGCTGTATGGACACAGATCCTTTGCCTTACCCCGACTGGGATAAAATTAAAAAACAAACAACGAGAGAAAAGATGGTAGAAGTTTTTTCATAATTATTGAATTTCGTGTTGATGTTGAGTAAAATTAGTCAATTTTGGGTGGCATTTTGTACAATTTTGTTCAGTGAAAGTGCACAAATGAAACAATCATGAAGAAATTAGCGTATCGTGTAATTCCTCGTTGCCGCCAAATCTCCCTATATGAGCTTGTGTATTGAGGCCGCCGCGTTATCCAAGAGCCTGACATGACTAATAGATGATTTATGACTGATGACTAATTATAATTGATTAAAATGGATATAAAATTTGATGCAAATTTCTACTTGATGAATAGCAAAATACTAACGTGAAGGCCAAAACTTAAAGAAAGAAAAGAAAAGGTATATTATTATACCAATACTCTTTGAGTTTCTCAGATCAGCTGATTGTCAAAATAATTCAAAACAATGTTTTGACTTGTGACAAAATGTATAATTACGTAAATTCATAAGTTATTAACGAAATTGAAATGCTTATTAGAAAATGCACATCCATTACGATAAGGAATTTACGTTTCTTCTCTCCACTAGGTGTACTGTCTGAAAAGCCGACTTCATCAGAAGTTCTTACTTCATACTTGGAACAATGTGATGAACCGCCTTGGACTTCTTATTTTGTTAAAGTAAGTAAGTAATCAAATTACCATTAGGAGCTAAATTACTTGATGCGGGTCTTTAAGCCTTCGGTAAGGCGTACAAAGTCTCACACGGTTTTTCAATAGTATTTTTGTATCTAGAATAATTTATACATACTGATGCAGCAAAGCATTGTACAATTTTGTCTTTTTGAAATCCAGTAACTTTTCTAGGCTACATACCTGCATTGTGCATATTTATTTCGTATTTCTTAATATCAAGAAGTTTGTTTGCTTGATTGCTATTCAATATCTGAAAATATCTTTAGGATAATAGCTCGAAACCAAAGCATTCCTAACAAAATAAACTTGTTTGTTGTTACACAATTTAAAATCTTCTCTATTAAATAAATAAAACTTACATGTTACTTTGTACTTTATTTTATAAAATAAGAAAATGTAAAATATATGGCTTGCTTGTCATAAAACGAAAATATTGAAACCTTATTACCTCCTCATTCAATGCGATTTGGCATGTTGTATACTAAGTTTCGGATCCGCTGTTAGAGAAGATCCTTCAACTCCTCAACAATGGCAATTTTAAGTTCTGGCAGTGTGATTGGCACGACACGTTGCAAACATAGTCCAAGATTATTCTAGGCATACTCTATTGGGTTCAAATCAGGACGATGCTCTGGCCACTCCATGTGCCTGATATTTACTTCTTAAATATAATTATTAAATTTCCGCAGTGTGAGGTCAGTCATTGTCGTACATGAAAACTGCATTGTGCCCCATATTGACCATAAATGTACAGACATGCTCTTAAAGGATCTCTTCCTCATATCTTTCGCTAGTCAAAGTCTCATTTTCTATGAGCACCAGATCTGTGCGATTTTGTGAAAAAATGCCAGCTCACATGTGAACAGAACGACCACCACCAACCATTGACCAATCTCCAACAGCCTAACCTGAGTGGTCCCGTTTATATCAGCGTCTTGGTACATGATGCTAACGCCCTAATTTAGGAGCATTTGTGGGTGGAAGTCGCTTTAAATTGGCTTTAGCAAGCGGTCTTCTGACAGTCTATGTACTTGGTTTACTTTTTTAGGAGTCAAAATTGTTGCGGAGTGAAGTTTCCATTTCAAAGTGTTCACTAAATAGAGATATTCTCTGCTTGTAGTATATCGAGATCTCCTTATTCCTAATCTACACAGATTTGAGCCGGTTTCCTGAAAACGTTGGAGAACTTTTTGAATAGTAGATAGCAACACACCAACTGTACTAGCTGTATCACACTGACTTTGCCCTGTTTCTAGCAATGTATGGATTCTGGTGCACTCTTCAAGCATAAATGACATAATGATGAATTAACTAACGTAGATTGAAAGTCAGAGTATTCTTATTTGTACTGTTATAACGTCACATTGACAATTAAGTTAAACACAGATGTATGATATACGTTGTTCTGTCTAAATAACTCATTTTTACTTTTAGTATGTTTTGTTTCAGGACTTGATAGTAACCAAGGAGTTACATATTATCATTTGAAAACATATTAAGTTTTGAACCAAACACAGCTTTGTTGGGAATGAAGTTTTTATTTTAGAGATATTCTGGTTTCTTTAACCAACCCTAATTACTTGGTCTCGAGTGTACTTCATTAGTAGACTATAATGTATGTGTGTTTGTTTCAGTACAGTAGCATTAAAGATGACCAATTTGGAATGTCTAATTTCAATTGGAGAGTGGGATCGTCTAATTATCAAATATTAAGAACAGGTTGTTATCCATACATAAAATATCATTGTTCGAAAAGAAAAGAGGAAGATCTAAGTGTGTCTGACAAATTCATGAGAATTATTAAGATATTGAATTTAGGTGAGCAATGCAAGGTCTTTTTTTTTGTTTAAGATATGTTTGATGTTAATTAACAAAGTGTTGCCATGATTGGTACCGCCATTCCAATCGCAAATACTATTACTTTTTTATATGAAAGGTCACCAAACTCTCCTGATAGTAAATGACAGATGAGTCACTGTCCTTTGGCTGGGATTTTAGGCCTATTTTACTAATGGTTATAGGCCTAATGGTTCTTTAATTGCACTCTTCCGCAAGAGGTTATGCTAGGTTTACTTTTATGTAAGTTTATTGCTCACTCAGTCACGCTGGCTGACACTGGCCTTGTTATAAGTGCAAGGTTGGCGACAAGTTTACCACCTATTAAAAATACTTATACATTCCGGGATAGTTTGTCAATCAAAGTTATAAAAAAAGCTCCAATGTGCTCCTCAATTAGAACTCACTTTACCAATCACACAGGATGGCTATTGGAGTTTAGAGAAGTGTAGATTTCACATAACCCAAAGGTTTGGGTATCTTTTGATGGTTTCCCCTTCCTTCATTTTTTTTATTTTCTTTGGCACTACTGCATGGTGCTACTGGCAGTGTCATTGGTATTTTTTCTTTCCCATAGCACTACTATTCTTACTACATACACATACATATCTTCACGCCAAGTCCCTTACGGGGTAGGCAGAGAGTATCGAGTGCCAGATCTCAAGATCCTGACAAACCTGTCTTGCTTCCTTCACATTCATAACCCTTTTCATACAAACACGCCGGTTTTGGAGACTCTTGACACCACCCTCGGATAATATCCGATTGATCTG
>NJDC01003884.1:766151-779794 GCA_002245475.1 Calephelis virginiensis
ATGTACAATACCGTCTTTACCATAAGGGCACACGGGCCCAGGGCCCCCAGGTTCAGAGGGCCCGAAGGATCGACTATTTCATTCAATTTTAACCTTAAAATACTAAAATTTAAAAAAAATTAAAATACTGGGTGCATTACGTTTTTTCGTTGCCCTAATTCTTGAGCATTCAATTTTTCAGCTTAAGAACGACTAACTAATTTGTCAATAATTATGAGCATAGAAAGTAACATTCTTCAGAAAATTGAGTTTGAGGTTTTAATAGAAGATGTTCCTCAACAGAAAGCACGAAAGAAACTATTATCGTAATCACAAAAAATCAGCAGCATACAAATATTATTTATGACATATTGTAATAAAATAATGTAATTGATTACCCAAAAAATCATAGTGAAAAAAATTGTAAAGTACTTCTTTATATTCCAAAAGGGCTGCAAATTATTTTGTGTGGAAGGGCCCCAAGTTGTTTTGTGCCCAAGGGCCCCAGCATAATCTAAGACGGCCCTGATGATGTACTATAGGTAATAATAAATACTATAGGTAATGTTAAAGATGAAAGATTTGATTATTTGTGCGTGTTTTATTCGGAACAAAAATCGTTATACATACAAACTGTTTTAGCGCTATCAACTGCTAAAGTTAAAAACTGTAGCGCATTGAGAGTGTCCCCTCTTAAGTTAGGTACAACAATGTTCCTTAAAATTTTAATTTATCTATAAATCATACAGTAAAACAATTATTCATTAAAAGAAAAGTGAATTAACTTTTGAATTCAAGGTGCTGATTTTGATTTATGCGTATGCGTATGTGTGTGTTTGTGTGTGTTTGTGCGTGTGTGCGTGTGTGTGTGTGTGTATGATGATTTTGACTATGCACAGGTTACCTCACATATCTGAGATTATCGCTGATCAACATCGGCTATGGTAAAATTATAAGCCGGGACGGGCTGCCAGTAAACAATTTATGTTTTGCATTTGCAAAAGTGTGTGAGGATGGATGGATTTATATTTGATTCTGTTTCACATAAAAACTATTGAACAGTTTCAGATGAAAATTCAAAGTAATATAGTTTATACACTTATATCACATATACTACAATGTATAAAGATTTTTTTATAATTTAACACGGGCAAAGGCATACAATCTAATAAATGGAATTTGGGAGTAAGAAAGTCGTTTGATTGTGAGTGAACCAGTAGGGTACGGGTTACTCTTGAATTTTCTTTCCATGCAAATTGGAAAAAGATATGTAGGTACTTTCGTTTATTCGAAGTGGTCAGCAGAGATACAACTAGTGTACCTTTGTCTAACCCACGACTAAGGTACTGTAGAAGTTGCTTTACGGCGCAAATATAAAGAATGTATCTTATTATTTTGAATATAACATGGAACAAGAAAAGTTACTAAAAAGGAAAATATAATTTTCATCAAATACAAATCTGTTTTTCTTTGAATTAGATAATACAAACAATATATTGTTTTGACAATTTATATTTATTTGTTTTATTTTAAATACATTATCTTATGGCTACAGCCAGTAGAGTTTGCGTCGTATTGCAACCTCTACATTATACACTTAGGGCCTCTTTCACCATCCTCAAGTAAAGTGTCAATTTATTACTTGCCGCTCATAGCTACTCGGCTAATTAAAGTTCCGAATAATTTCTTTTCAGTTTCACCAACGAAAGCAAAGTGTCAATTAACAACTTGCCACATAAGTGGTGATAAAAGGAATGAGTGTACGAAAGGAATGTTTTTCCTACTAATACCATTGTCATTACTGTCAAAAACATCAGACGACGACAGTGCGCACCGCAAAATGCGTGTTAATTTAATTTATAAAAAAACTTCACACGTATCTTTTACATTTTTAAAGTGCTGACTATTTTGTTTAAGTAATTTACAGTACTATAAAAAAAGTATCTTCACGCCCATATCACAAAAAAGATAGGCAGAGGGACAGAGGAACGTGAAGTATTAACCAGTTTGGTAATAAAAAAGATGTGATCAAAGAGTATATAAATACTACGTAATAAAAGGCGGGACTTCCATAAATACATAGCAAACCCGAATTTGTATCAAGTTTACTTGAAAAAGTATAACCCGTATAATTTGAAAGTAAGGCTAAAGGCATTCAGATATAAGGCAACTAGTGACATATGATTTGGGCGAATAAAAAACATAGCAAACTTATTTTTTTTATTTTTTGATATGAAAGTTGCGCCAAACTGGATGTGATTGTTAATAAAACAAACTGATGCACTACATGGAAAAAAGAGTAACACGAAGTAGAAAACCAGTTTAATGCTAGGTTCGAAGGACTGCCAAAATCAAGCTAATTCGGGAATTTATTGTGTTAAGGCTTGTTCCACTTCTTCCAATTGTAATTCAATGAACTTAACCAAAAACATTTATCAATAATAAGTACTTACCCTTTTTTTGCAAAATAATCAACAAAGGTAATAAAAACTACTCACAGGACATCTGGTAAGCAGATGGGGAAAGGACGCGGCGATTACTTACTCGTCGATTAAATACGTTACTTGGCATTAAAAGTGGCAAGTTAGTTATGGGCCAGTTTATGAGGTGGTTAACGCTACTCGGATGTGATGAAATGCGATCGTGGATTATTTGTCACATTAATCGACGAGTAGCTTACTTGGAGCTTTACTTAAAGATGGTGAAAGACGCTCTTAGTCCTACAACATGATGGGTGGCAAAATTATTCTCATTTATTTCATAATTATTTTTTTTATGAAAAAAAAAACATCCGGGAGCATTACAAATCAGGAGCAACGTCGTTTCCATTACATGATTTTAAAAAAAATTAGTTGCCCGACCTAGCAATCGAACACGAGACCTCATATAATCGACGTCCACAACGGATCACAGAGGCGATTGACATTATGTACACAGACAGATTTTAGAATTCACTATATATAGACTGAACTCTTTGAGTAGGTACTTCGTTCAATTCAAAGTTCAAAGATCTCTAGTATCCCTAACCATGAGCTTACCGTTTGTCAAGTTTAGGTACTATTCTCGCTACTGTTTCTGTAAATTGTTTGTATGAAACCTTTGGACAGCGCCTTTATTGGTAACTAGCAGTTTCACGCAGCTTCGCCTGCGAAACTTGGCTTCTACAGCACCAATTTTGATGAAACAAAGTCTATGTCATTCAGGGATAATGTAGCCTTCTAAATAGTTTCTATACTTCTTATCGTAGGTGCTTGGTGGAATTTCACTCTTGATACATATTTATTTACAAACACTTGTACTTAACAAGTGTTTGTAAATAAACTGTTGCATTCTAAAGGTGAAAGAATTTTTGATATCGGTCCAGTGGTTTCGGAGCCTTTCCTTTCCTCTTCAAATCAAACCTTTCCTCTTTATAATATTAGTATAGACTAACGGCTAATATTAATAATCAATCCTAATCCAAGATGCTGTCCAAGATTGACATTTTGATCCATTTTTATGTTATCGCTTGCCAATAACATATCTGTGGACTGGATAAATATGACAATTAGGTAATAGGATAGGCCGGCGGATACGCAGCTATCTAGATTGCTTGAAATCCATCTTTAGAGATACATTATTAATATTGGCCGTAAGAGAAACACACTTTTAGACCAAAAATGACATAGATTTCGACACGTAACTTACCGAACGTGGTCTATACCAACTCACGATCCGGGAAACTGCGCTATAATAATATTTTATAGCGCAGTTAGCTTAAGTATCTAGATAAGATACCTCACGCAGATTTGATAATGACCTGTTTTTAATCACGCATAAGGACTGCATAGCCTTCATTAAATAACCTAATCACCAAGTATTATTTTCGAAGTTGTGATTTTTAGGCCAGAGAACAATCACAACTTCGACTCTTTTGTATCAGGTTATCTTTATTGTTTGTCATTAATCTTATACCTTTAAAAGAGCAATCTCGGAATCGGCTCTAACGATTTTCATGAAATTTAGGATGTAGGGGGTTTCTGGGGCGATAAATCGATCTAGCTAGGAATCATTTTTAGAAAATGTCATTTTATTCGTTTTAAAACTAATTATTTTATTCGTGTTTAAACTGAAAAATATAGACTCCTTCTGACATCTATTGGCGAATAATAATACTATTTTTTGCGAGCAATAAAGTCGTTCCAGCAGATGGCGTTGTTAACTAACACGAAGTGAATGAGTGTTTCCTAAGAAAATTTATATTCAGGGTCGTACTTAAATATAATTTCCAAAAAACACAATTTATAAAAAAAAATACCAAGCTAAGCTCGTTCATCCAGGTACTCACAATATAAGTGCAGTAGAAATGCAAAATACCGACTTCAATTTCACTAAGTAAATCATCTACGTACAATAACTCGATTTACTTGGGTTTTCATGATCAGATCCAGACTTGGTAGGAATGGGATCAGTTCGATAGTCCGCTGTTCCATATAAAAAAATAATTTAACAAATCGGTTCACAAATGACGGAGAAATCGATTAACATAAACAAAAAATATATCGCCTCTGTGGTCTAGCTGTCGGGCTTGACATCTTCAGGTCCCAGGTTCGAATCCCGGGTCGGGCAACAAAAAGAAAAGTGGTATTTACAATTTTCGAAAAAAAATGTTTTTCGGGATTGCATATATGTGCCCGGTTGGCGATAGGCTTGCCACCGATCACATTGTGGGACTAAGTGTCTTCGGCTAGTCGTGGGTGCCCTGGTTTTGCCTCTGCCTTTCTTGGATATGGGCGTGAAGATACTTTTTTTTAAATATATGAATCGAGTTAATTTGAGAAAACTTCGTCTGATCCTGATTTCAAGAATAAGCGAACTACGCTTTAATAACACTATAGCGTAGTTAGCGTTTAAGGGAGATAAGAAATGTCTCGTGCCAATTTGATAAAGTTCATAGTTCGAATGTGAGACCTACATTGTACTAGGATAGCGTCAAACACTGATAAATGCATTAGTCAGATTTGTCTACATCTAAACTTTTTAGGATTCTTCATCTGTCCATTTACTAAAACCCAAGTGGCAACATACATATATTCTATTAATATATCCTAATTATATTCTCTGGAATATCGTAATTGAATAACATTTATTTAACGATTTCTAAAATAGTACCTATCTTCACGTCCATATCCTCGAGAACAATGGCAGAGGCAAGACTATGGTACCCACGTCTAGCCGAAGACATTAAGTCCCACAGTGAGATAGGTGGCAGGTCTGTGAGTGTGGCAGGAACACTGAATACGCTCCAAGGAAAATCAATCAAACCTCAGTGTCGGAGTCGCTTGCTATTGGCCAAAAATAAATATTTTATCTATCGTAATTAAGTAAAAATACGTGAATTTTAATTATTCGATTTTATTCAAAACAAACGACGGCATTGGGCAGCAACAAAAAAGTAATCATATCTGAAATTTAAGTAACCATCTGATATGCTGTATTAAAACGACAAATAAGTTAAATTTAATTTAATTGTTAAAAAAAAGTATTTTCACGCCCATATCCCCGAAGAGGTAGGAAGAGGCAAAACCATGACACCCACGACTCGACGAAGACACTAAGTCCCAAAATGTGTTAGGTGGCAAGCCTATCGCTAGCCGGGCATATATCCAATCCCGGGCAACTTTAATTTTATTAGAATATAGAAAATATACATTTTCTATTTTTTTGTTCTGCATCGTCTACTAAAACTCGAGTCATCTTTGGATCCCCCTCATTCTCATTCTCTTGTTGCAGGTCTACGTTGTCTACTAAAACTCTCAATCGTTCTGGCTACTTGTGCTTATAATACAGAAAGCCAGAACAGTCATGGCAGTTCGAATGTGACACCGGCATTGCACTGGAATTGCGTCACACACCGATAAGTGCATTACTCAGACTGATGCTCAGACTTAATAATATTATAGATATAATCGCCCCTGTGGTCTAGGGGTCTAGCGTAGGACTTCACTTCTTGAGGTCCCGGGTTGGACCCCCGGGTGAGGCAACAAAAAGAAAATTTGGTTTTTCCAATTTTCTAATAAAAAAAACGTTGCTCGGGATTGGATATGTTCCCGTTTGGCGATAGGCTTGCCACCTATCACATTGTAGGACTTAGTGTCTCCGTCGAGTCGTGGGTGCCAATGGGGATATGGGCGTGAAAATACTTTTTTTAACAATTAAATTAAATTTAACTTATTTGTCGTTTTAATACAGCATATCAGATGGTTACTTAAATTACAGATCTGATTACTTTTTTGTTGCTGCCCCATGTCGTCGTTTGTTTTGAATAAAATCCAATAATTAAAATTCACGTATATTTACTTAATTACGATAGGTAAAATATTTATTTTTGGCCAATAGTAAGCGACTCCGACACTCAGGTTTGATTGATTTTCCTTGGAGCGCATTCAGTGTTCCTGCCACACTCACAGACGTCCCGACCTGCTTTCTCCGAAAGGCGTTATTTTCCCAATAACTCGGTAGATCTTTTAGAAGGGATGGCAGGTGTACTGCGACTATGGAAAGGTCACACACACTGTGTGTTCAGGAAATTGTGTTAGTATTGAGAATTAAAGAATCAAATAATAACAAAAAATAGATGTCGGCTACTAAAAATATACAGAACACATTTTTGCAAAAAATATGCAGCTTATTCCGAAATGGTCCTACATACGTTTTTTTTAATCTGTTAAGTTTTGAGTTATACTTAATAATGCATAAATTTATAAACCAACCACAATCAGAATCGGAGTGGTATTAACCGAGTAACTGCGTAATAAAACCACAAGTCTAATAGTGATAAAAGTAATATGATACCACCTCAGAATCAACTATCAAGAACCATCTTACTAAAAAAGAACTATTAAAATTAGTTGGCTATTGGCCAAACAATCGCTTAATATACTTGCAAAAAAACGCATAGTCGCATTGAGAACCTCCTCCTTTTTTTAAGTCGGTTAAATATCCTACAAAAATAGCACAGCATCATAATGCGACTTACTGGTTTTTATTTCGGGAAGCTGTCTCTTAAACTCTCTAGACTAGAAAATATCGTAGACGTTGATGAGCCTACAGCTATAAAATCTACAACTGTGCTACACACATTCCGCTACGCTGTTATATAGTGCTACGAATAGTCTATCATAGAAAATATAAATACGCCTTGCTATTTTTTGTTCCGTGTCTTTATCAACAAAAAAAATAACTAAGTAGTGATTACGTAAAAGAATAATATTTTAAAAGTATCTTCACGCCCATATCCCCGAAGCGGTAGGCAGAGGTACAACCAAGGCACCCACGACTTGCCGAAGACACTAAGTCCCACAATGTGATAGGTCGCAAGCCTATCACCAATCGGGCACATTTCCAATCCCGACCAACATTTTTTTTATTAGAAAATTGGAAAAATCCAATTTTCTTTGTGTTAGCCGACCCGGGATTCGAACCCGGGACCTCATGCAGTCAAGTCCAACACCCGGACCGCTAGACCACAGAGGCGATTAATAATAAAATAATATTTTAATCGCATTAAAGATCAAATGTGATTGATTTTATCATTAAACGGCCAATTAGTTTTGATATGTTGTTTTTTTATTATTTTTTAGCTTAATTCATTAATAATGGCAGTGACAAACGTTCTTTTTAACAGGAATGTTTATCATCCTTTAATGTAAAGCTACAAAATCTGACTCAAATTTTATTATTAAGTAAGTACCTTGTCATTTGATATATATTTTTTTTTAATTAACAAATGATACCAAAATGGTCCTTTTTTAACGTGTGGAAATCTATCATGGATACCCGCCACTTTCGGAGGAAGTGGCGGGTTATGTGAGACTCCTACTCACTTAAACCACACGGTGTCCTCCCCTTCGTCAGGTATCGGGGCTGTGGGAACGCTTTGGCAAACTTCCACTGCCCCGATCTCCCCGATCGATACTTTACTCGATACTGGTAACGGTCGCCAAGTATCGATATTTACTCAGTATCGATAACAAAGTATCGATACTTACTAGTATCGTATCGGTTTTGGAAAATTTTGAGTGAAAACCGAAACAAGTATTGGTATTCTTTATTCAAAACTGCTAATAATATTCTAACATAAAATAATCATTTTTAAGATACTCCCGACCACGAGTGTCGCGGGTAAACGCTAGTGCAACACGTCGCCTTCAAAATAATTTATGAAAAAAGTCCGTTTTCGTAGTGCTGCTAAAAAAAATCAACATTTGTAAATATCTTCCGGTTAAACTTTTTTCGGGCATAGCTTAACAAACTTGTCAACTGCCAAGGCTGTCAACTACTCAAAAGTAAGCCTAGGATACGTCCAGAAACTTCAATTTAGGATAAACTTTTGTTTTCAATGTTAAAAGATAAACATCCATTATGTTAATTTCCATAAACCATAAAATTTACTGATGTGAGTACTTTTAACCGATACCTACCCGATACTCAATCAAAGTATCGATACTAAAATGTACTTGGTATCGGATAAAAGTATCGAGTACCTACTTGGATTTACTCGTATTGTTTCATCCCTAAGTATGGACCAACGAAAACGTGTTTTGAGCCTTTACCTTGAGTTGATAAAGATTACATTTAGTAAGTAACGTGTCGAAATCTATGACACTTTTGGTGTAAAAATGGTTTCTCCTAGTTACCAATAGAGGCGCTGTTCGAAGTTTTCATACGAATAATTTACAGAGATGGTAGCAAGTATAGTAAACTTGACAAGTCGTAAACTCATGGTTAGGGCTCTGAGAGTGAGAGTTCACACTATCACACAATAGAGACGTCACACCCGATGCCAAAAGACATTCCCCGTGTTGGTCTGGGCTCCTTTGTAGAATAGACCATCTGCCTTCCTGCCTGACAGCTCGTAAAAGGCGAGCATAGGCTTACCGTCACTAAAATCGTGACATCTGACTAGGTGGTAGAGTTTAGCAGCGACTCGCCCGGATTGGTACCTTACCTATTCCTGTGGCCATAACGTAATGACATGTTCCGGTTCGGAGGGTAAGGTAGCCGGTAAACTACTTTTGCTCGAGGCCTAACAATCCGGCCTCAGGTTGGCAACGCACCATTACCACCTTTGGTGTCTCTAGGCGGCGCGAATTTCTTAACACCAGCAAAACCGTCTGCTTGTTAGCCTTCCAATATCATAAAAAAAACAACTTTTTGCAAGGTTTTTGGACGGGTTTGTCGGATACAAAATTTTGTTTATCATGTCTGCTAATACAAAAAATAGGAGTCCTAAACAAAATATAAAAAAAAAAAATTATAGTGAGTAAAGCTAAAGCTGTGGTGAAGGATAATATTAAAGAGCATCTTATCATATGTCATACATCGGGATACGATGTTTCAAATGCTAAATACGTAATTAGTTATCAAATGGCTGGTAAACACAATGTAAACAAAAATGTATATCTACAGTGGTCTCGATTTATCTTTTGCCCTCCAGTTGGTTATTGACAGCTTGGACGTTGTAAAAGGTGGAAGTGTTGCTTGGTATAACGTCACAATGATAGGCATAGCGATATTAACACTATTTATTATATATTTTATAAGGCGATGCTACAAAAGAATGTACGAAAAGCCGGATAACTTTCCACCCGGTAAGTTTTTGATGTTTCACTTACAAAAAGTTAATTTAAATATAGAAGCTTTTTTGTGGAATTTATGTACTTAGTTTAAAATAGATTTAAGTATGTACAATTGGCAACCAACGACTATGGATCGAATCCACCCAGAGTAATGAAAATTCAAACATTATTTTTTATTATCTAATTATTTAATTATCGCCTCTGTGGTCTAGCGGTTCAGGTGTTGGACTTGATTGCATAAGGTCCCGGGTCGGGCAGCAAAAATAAAATTGGGTTTTTCCAAGTGTCTAATAAAATAAAACGTTGCTCGGGATTGGATATGTGCCGGGTTGGCAATAGGCTTGCCACCTATCACATTGTGGGACTTGTGTCTTCGGATAGTCGTGGGTGCCCTGGTTGTGCTTCTGCTTACCTCTTCGGGAATATAGGCGTAAACATAATTGTTTTAATTCACAGAATGATAGGTCCAAGCCTTTCGTCAATCAGGCACGTAACCAATCCCGGGCAACACTATTTTTATTCGAAAATCAAAAATACACATTTTTTGTAGCAATACCCGGGGTTAGAACCCGGAACTTCTGATGCCGGACTGCTAGACTTGATTTGTATGGTCGAAAATTTCGAAACGGGATTCCATAAAGAAATTCCATATGTAGCAGAGTACCTATTGAGCTGACTCGCCGGTACTTTTGGAACTATGGACTCCGGGCGGATTATGTTACTTTTTCCCAAAGTGTTGGGGCGTTTGTAATCAAAATCAATGCAATTAAAATCCGTATTCCATAACCGTTGAAATGAAATAAAACTGAAAATGATAGAGCTTCAAAATTACGGCATATTGTAGTAATATTTCTTCAAGGTTTTTTTATTAGTAGTTTTATTTAAATAATTTCGTTAAAAGAAATACTTTACCTAGCTAAGACTATTAATAGTATAATAATAATTCTTATTTTGTAATTTTTTAATGCGTGTAACTTGACCCGTCAGCATCGGTGTGATTTTGCCCATTTAAAACGTAAAATTCACTAGTTGGCAGTTACCAGCTTTCACTTTGAAAATTGATAGTGGTGAAGTTCACAGAGCATAGACTACAATACCGTCATTAATTAATTTAATGCAATTGTGAATATCTTCTAATCGTTTTACGTGATAGAAGAATAAGTGTGTATGAAATTATTTTGTTTAGTTTGGCTATTAAGTTATGTTATGTTTTGACGCCGACAAGTGTACAAGTGTATTTACGTCGAATAAATATTATTTAATTTGAAAATACTATGTGATTTGGTTTGGTTTTATCTCTTTCGGCATACCTACGTAATATCAACATTTGTTAAAAAGAGACAAAGAGATGTTGCTTAGTTATGTGTCGATTCTAACGATATTTATATAACTAAATTTAATATAGGATATTATTGCACATCTAATATGTTGCTGTTTCGAGTTCACTATAGCTGACGACACTAGGTATGACGTACACCTGACGCCTTAAAACAACACTTTCTGCCATACTTTTAGACGGGTTTTAATCAGGTTATATCTGGAGTAGGGATGTAACGGAGGTAATCTTGCTCAAAGTCACCAATCGGCAGTCACCAGAGCTTTCACTTTAAAAACTGATTTATTAAAGTACACATTAAATAAAATCGTTGCGAAGGCTATCATGTTTTAGCAATTGCTTTATTTATTTAAACTTTATTATGCACAAATAAAAAAATTGGGAGTACAAAAGGCGAACTTAATGCTATATGTATTCTCTCCCAGTCAAACTTTAGGCTAATAGAGATCAAATAATGTAGGTACGGCTCGCAACCCAAAAAAACAAAGAATAAACATTTGAATTTTATTCATATTACTTCATACTTATGACAACACTCTACATACAAGTAATAAAGATATACGTAACTACATAATATACGTAAGTAATATATAAAATTCTCGTGTCACAATGTTCGTTCCCGTACTCCTCCGAAACGGCTTGACCGATTCGTAGGTCTTTGAATCGGCCAACATCTATTTTTCATTCCCCTAAGTGATAAGGGTGAATCACCCCATTTTTTTTTACTAAAATCCCATTAAAATATAGCAGAACAACGTCTGCCGGGTCAGCTAGTAATAGTAATAAGTAAGCTAGTAAAATAATGAAAATGAATAGATAATTATAGGTACTATGTATTTAAATAAAATAAATAATAAACAAGATAACGTTACAAACCATTCATAAATACCTAAATATCTAAATATTATATACTAAGGTCTGTTGAAATAAGTATGTAATAGTAAAGCACTAAATGAAATTTCTAAAAAGATATTCATAAGTTTTCTTTTTGAATATAATCTTATTACTTACCTGTCAGTAGGTCAAATGGCTACCGTAACGACACCGTGTTCTTCCTCGCCGATGAGTATTGGATTCTTATATATATGGATATGTATTTGTATAATTTTAGGTCTGAGTGTTATTTACGTAAAATATACAGGGTAACTTTGAAAGGACGGGCCAAATTTTAATATAAGCAGTTAAAGGCTCACGCTATGTCGTCATGTCATGACGTCACCAGCCTGTGAATGCGATTTCTGCGATTTATTTAAAATTTAAGTTTTTTCCTAGATCGAAAGTGTTATCGATTCCTAACCGTTTGTCAAACTTTGGCTGATACTTTAGATGTAACCCTGTATAAAATATTAGCAGCCTGTCTCAGCTTCTCACGGATGGACAAACTTCTATGCTATTATTACAGATATAAAACCTTTTTCTTAAATCACCATATTTATTAAAAAAAAACCCTCATCAAAATCTTTTGCGTAGTTTTAAAGATCCAAGAAAACTTACGTATTAGGGACAGACAGCGGAAAGCGACTTTGTTTTATACTATGTAGAGATTAAACCGAGTTTAAAAACAGTTTTTTTTCGAGTATGCAATACATCACCACAACCGTATCCCAGGCTGGGATACTGGTACTGGAATGCTGGGATTCACAGCATAAGGGACAACTTGTAGCCTTTTTGACGCGAAATTCTATTTGTATTTTCTACAAATTGACATCCCGTCCCGACTTCGCACGAGTGGACAAATTTATGAATATACGGTAAGATATTTTTAGGAAAAATCTAGAAATGTCGTAGCGTATATTCATAAAGGGACTTCGGCTTCTAATATTTTTTTTTCAAAACGGCCCAGTAGTTTCGAAGCCTATTCAATACAAAGAAACGATAAAATCTTTCCTCTCTATAATATTAGTGTAGATAATAATAAAAAAATAATGTTTACTGTAAAGTAATTTCTCATTTCAGTAACATCATTTTTATCATCAATTTCTCCTTCTATAAAGTATACTTAGTATCTACTACTATCTAAATTACGCGCTTCGACTTTACAATTTTTACTCTTTTTACACTTTATACTTTTGTTTTTGAATTAGCTGAGCTAATCTAAATTTAAGGGAAATTATTAATTATGTAATAATAACTCTATACAGATATCTTTAAAATGCTTTCGGATTTCTGAAGCTTGACGAATATAGCCGAAGCGCATAATTTAAAAAGTACTACTATAAATAGGTATGGTTGACTAAATACATACACATGCAAAAAACTTTGGGAACATACTCGTAGTGTAGAATGAGTAACATTACTATTGCAAGTAAGTAAAAGGTTAATCATAGTAACAGGTAAATTATTACTTATTCTGTATTCAAGAAGTTTCGGTTGTTGTTTGGCTATTTTATTTTAGAGTAAGGTTGTCTATAAATATTTTACCCGACTCCAAAAAGGAGGCGGTTCTAAACTCTACTGCGTACTTTTTTGCGTGTTTGTTACGCGATTACTCAGCCGATAGCCAACCCATTTTGATGGCTCTTTTTTAGAAAGATAGGTCATGATTCCGAGGTGGTCCTGTATTAAATTCCTCGTGATCACCATTGATGTGGTTTCAATATAAAATAATACGTCAAAATGTACTCAAAAAGTTCTAGGATGCTGATAAAATTTACTTTTTTTCGTAATCATTTGCTATCTTTCGAAAATAGAATGTTCAAATCGCGACG
>NJDC01003884.1:792946-808454 GCA_002245475.1 Calephelis virginiensis
AATGCACCAGTAACATAAACATCAATTGTGCCCATTGTTGTTGTCATCATCAGCAGAGCAGTTAGCTTATTCGCTAACTTGGAACATAAAAATACATACTGTTATGGTGGCTCTGCTGCAGAGCATGACATAATCCTTCGTCTTGTATTAATAGAACTTGATTTAATTGACATTTTTGTCATATTTTTTTATATCTTTTGAATGTTTGTATTCATATTGTATTAATTATTTGTAGAAGAGCAGTTGCAGCTAATATGCACAGACTACATGTTCCCGACGGCCACAGCAGTTGAGGCAGTGCTGACGTTCCTTATTGAGCGACTTCTCTTGCAGCCTGAGATCCAAGAGAAAATACACGAGGAAATAGATAGAGTTGTTGGAAGAGATCGACTACCTACATTGGACGACAGACCAAAGTAATATTATTTAGTAACACACAAAATAGCCCAATGCAGTCACCTCTTAGGTCTTGTGGTCCGATGTTGAACTTTAATTCATAAAGTTCCGGGTTCGATCCTCGGGTCGGGAAACAAAAACAAAATGTGTTTTTTATTTTAATTTTTTAATCAATAAAAAGCTGCACAGGATTGCATATGTGTCTGGTTGGCGCATATCCAATCCTGTGCAGGTTCCACCTTTCGCATTGTGGGTTACTCTTCGGCTAGTCATAGGTGTCCTGATTGTCTGGATCTCCTGTCTACCTCATCGGGGATACGGGCGTAAATATATTTTAAGATAAGAGATATCTTGCAGGTATCCCTAAAACAAAATAAGAACATAGAAGAAAACTAGCAATATCATTATATTAATTTTATAAAATTTACATTAATTAAATAAAGGTACAAGAGACAATTTTGGGTCGCAAAAACACAAAGGTGGCAAAGTAGTAGTTAATATGTAGTTTTCGGCGTCAGCGTCGGCGTCAGCATATATTTCACTGGCAGTTATAGTATACACATATTATATACAGTAATTTAGGTTAGATTTTAGTTTTCCCCCTTCCAGTCACTTGTAACTATACCCCGGGTCGGCACCACTGTCTTACCTATTTTATCCGCCTTAGCGTCACTGCTAACAATTATCGTTTTCCGTTGTAGAAGGTTTTGCAAGATTTATACATGTAGCCTAAAGGATAGCGCCCAGTTGGCCGAGCCAGGACGGGGCGCATCGCAGCGCAATAACCCGCCTTGATCGCTTGCATACATTTTGTATGGAACACCGCCCATTGGGGCGGGGCGCATCGCGGATTTTTCCGCGGCGGATTTCCGCGAGGCACCCCGCGCGCATACCCCGATGCGGACCACAGTGACCAAAGATCCTGATATTACTGTTAAGAAAAGAGCACCATGGTATTTTAACGCTAAAGTTTCGTACGACAACTACTAGAGGCGCCACTTTTCATACTTGAAGATCGTATGATAACTACTAGATGGCGCAACTTTCCATACTTGACGATTTTAACGTCGAGTGGCCTCTCTATTTCGCTGCTCTACTTTGGTACTGAGTAACAAAAATCCGCGCCGATGCGATGTGGCCCGGCCCGCATCAGTGGGCTTTGCAATGCTATGCGCCCCGGCCCGACACGCTCCGCTCCGTCAACAGTGGGCGCTATCCTTAAGATAGCGACGTCTGTGGTGTCAAATAGGCGGTTATCTTTTACGAACCTTATGATTTAAACGCAGTAAAACTTTACAAACTCATATTTATTTTCTATATTATGTCATTTGTTACTTATAATTAAAAAGTGCTGAACCAAATGCCTTAAATTTATGTGAGACCACATCAAGTGTCTGTCCAATTATCATGGAATTTAACATTTTTAATGACCACTTAATTGGATTACTTTGTAGAAAGTCAAATACTTACATCGAATTGAGAAACTTCTGCAGAAAGATGCAAATCATTTTATTCTGGTTTAACTAAGAATTTCCGCAAAGTAACGTCTTTGTCTGTCCATTAAACTCCTTTGGTTTTTCGTTGGTTGACAAAATCAAACCAATCAACTCGGTACACTCGGCATAAAAGTTGGTTCAGTGTATCCATCAGATAAGCAAATGGTATCATTTTAAACTGTCTGTACTTATTTGCAGTCGTCTTAGCCTAAAGAACTCACTAAGCGGTTATTACCCGCGCCCGCGACGGTTACTGGCCCGCAGATTCTGTAGAATGTAGATTTATGTGCAAAAAGTAAGAGCAGTCACGATGCGTTTTACACCCGCAGTGTCCACGGTCTTTGCGGTTGCCGCGGCAGCGGTCACCCGCCTGTAGAATCGTAAAAGCGCGGCTGTGTGACCGTACAAATTACCGGTCTCGTGAGTTTTGAAATATAACCGCAATTACACGACCGCCGCGGGCGCGGGTAAAAACCCAACCTGAGAGTTCTTAGGCTTACTATCTGAAAAGCCTTCTGCTTGCTTGCTACCTTGTAATAAAAAAGTTTTATGTTTTTAAAGTAGCGGCTCACTGTGATGGCCGGTTTGTCACATTACATTAGCGATGTGCATGACGCTTTATTATCAAAAAAGTATCATAAACCATATGCAAGCCGAATTTGTTATTTTTTTTTTTATATTTATAACTAGAATCGCAAATAACAACTAACGAAAAAGTTGAATACAACGAAAACATACATTTTTACTTAAAAAATATAATCGTCCGACCATCATATCATGCCTCACCTATAATATAAAGCTGAGTTTTAACGCCTTCCTTTGTTTCAGTATGCCGTATGTCGAGGCTTGCATAAGAGAAATGATGAGATATGAAACGTTGGTACCCTTGGGTGTGATGCATAGAGCGGTTGTTCCTACAAAACTGGACGGATATGATATCCCAGAGGTAATGTCAGATCATCCCTCTCACTTGATCATATTCTTCATTTTTTTTCTCGTACTATTAAATATACAATCATAAACATATTATAGACTATTCATATTTTTCCACAAAACAAAATTATGAACATATTATAGAATATCCATATTTTTCCCCGTGTTGGTACGGGCTCCTTTGCAGAATAGACCACCTGCCTTCCTGCCAGGAACTCGTAAAAGGCGAGCATAGGCTTATCGTCACTAACACCGTGACATCTGACTAGGTGGTAGAACTTGAGCAGTGACTAGCCTGGATTGGTACTACCGCCTTATCTATTTCTGCCGTCATAACGACATGACGTCATTACGGTTCAGAATGTAAGGTAGCCGGTAAACTTACTTTTGTTCGAGGCCTAACATCCAGGCCTCAGGTTGGCAACGCACCATTACCATCTTTGGTGTCTCTAGGCGGCATGAATTTCTTACCACCAGGAAATCCATCTACTTGTTTGCCTTCCAATATCATAAAAAAAATCAAATAAAGAAACACTTGCACTTGCACATTCTACGTATTACTTACAATTTATTATTTTATAAATAGCCTACCGGTTTCACTTACATCAGCATCATCAGGGCTTTAAGTTAAACTAATATTACTATTTTATTATAATATACTATTAAAATATTAATATTTGGAAGTTGACCCAAGCGCCGACGATAAAAAATATCAAATATGTTACAGAATACATTAGTAGCAGTAAACTATGCGAGCCTCCATCACGACAAACAGATATGGGGTGATCCAGAGAACTTCAGACCGGAGCGTTTCATTGAGAATGGCCAGATTGTCGTCAGCAAGGACAAGTCGCTCCCATTTGGCGCCGGTTCGTACATTTTGATTTGGACTCTCCCCGTGCCGGTCCGGGCTCCATTACAGGATAGATCATCTGCCTTCCTATCTAGCAGCTCATAAAAGGCGAGCATAGGCTAATGTAACACAGTGATATTTTACTAAGTATATTATAAGTAGTTGAGTTCTGCAGCGACTCGCCCAGATTGGTACCACCGCCTTACCTATTCCTGCCGCCATAACGCCAGCTCTTGCCGTTGACGTGTTCCGGTCGGATTTTAAGGTAGCCATAAAACTTACTTTTGCTCAGGTTGGCAACGCACTATAACAACCTTTGGTGTCTCTAGGTGGCGTGAATTTCTGACCATCATGAATTCCGCCTGCTTCCTTGCCATACAGTATCATAAAAAATATTTATATAAAAAAAACTCTGTTACTAATAAGCACAGCTTATATCATCAATAATATGTACTATTTTGAAGAATCGTTAACCTTTATGGTGATTTTGCAATTTTAACCAGGTACCAACCGTCACCATGGGGCTCGATTCCCTAACTCCTGTCCATCCCACCCATCATTAAAATATAGAGGTGGAAGTGTTACCAGTTTATGCAAATGATGAAAATAATGTTAAATGTTATGCGTCGATAAATATACATATTCTAAGAGTAAATTGTAATCGCTCCAAGAGTTACATTTTTGAAGTGAAAACTTCTTTAGCGGCGTTGCGCACTTTTTTGGAATGGGTAAAAACTTCTAAACTCGCGCCAGGACGCGTGACCTGAAATTGCGTAAGACGAAAATTCGTAAGACGGCGCAAGGCGCTTGCGCGAATGTTCGTGTTGTCATGTTTGTGTACGATAGCGCAATAAATGAATATTGTAATAGACAACATAACTGATAGTACTTTCATACTGATAATTAAAGCAATTCGTGGAAAATTATTCCCTAACCATTCCAAAATATCAAAAATGCATAACATTAATATTCAAGCTACTTGCTACTTCTGCCTGCACTCCCGGAGTGTAACCCGTTTTTTTTTAGGTGATAAGACAGCGAACAAACACACGACTCTCCTTATGGTACTCATACAGTGCTTATACAGTACTTATGGTAGTGTACGGTAGATAGGACTAAAAATTAATCTACCTTTAAAATAATTTGTAACAAATTATGTTCATAAATAAATAAAATGTTTATTAAAATGTAAATAAGGGCTGTGATTTAAATATGTAACTTCTTAAAATTAACTAAATATTTGCACACCACAATGTGGTAGAATATGTTGTATTCTCAAATATCTTTATAACAACTTTTTAACACACATATTCCGCAAATAAATAATTTTCATTTCATTTCATTTCATTTCATTTCATTTTCATTTCATTTCATTTCATTTCATTACATACATACATACATATCTTCACGCCAAGTCCCTTACGGAGTAGGCAGAGAGTATCGAGTGCCAGACCTCACGATCCTGACAAACCTGTCTTGCTTCCTTCACATTCATAACCCTTTTCATACAAACACGCCGGTTTCGGAGACTCTTGACACCACCCTCGGATAATATCCGTACTATGGTACTTATGGTACTCGCTGTCTTTTAATCGAGGTGCTAAGTCTATTGTTGTAAACGAATAGCGGCTACCCTACCCTCCGAACCGGAACATGGCACTGTCACTAGGGCGGCAGGAATAGGTACGGTGGTAGATCCCTACCCGGACGAGGTACACCACGGCGCTTTCCCACCAGTGGTCTTGTTGGTATTAACGCATTTAACCTTTGTTCGCCTCTCAAGAGCTGCCTGGCTGGAAGGCAGATGGTCCATTCTACACAGCTACGTTAGATCTGAACCAAACACGGGAAAATGTATATCTATATATTTAAAAATCAATGCCACTTTCCACTTTTTATAACTCTAGAACGGGCTCCCCAAAACAAATGTTTAGGCTTTGTTCGGACTATTTAGTAGATGGTTTATGTGAAGTTTACATAAAATCGGTCAAGCGGTTCTTTATTCATCGAATTTTTTGTAACAAATAATTTAAAAAAATGGCGGATAATTTTGTTAATAGGTATTATTCAGTCAAATTCAAACTTTTTTTAGATAACAGCACAATCCTCGCTGTAAATATTGAAATTTTTGTCAGCTGTTTTTTTTCTTCTTTTTTTGTGTTATGTCATTTATACGGTCATATACGGCGAAGCACGTACCGGGCCACTAGTCTTATATTAAACTTCTTGCATCACAATGTTAGTTACCGTACTCCTAAAATAACCTAATGGATGCAGTTTGTGCTTAAGTATATTGTGGTTCACGATGGGCAGTTTGAAAATGACCGGGTCATGACAGAACAAAGTTTGGGAAACACTGGCTTTACTGATTTTCACCAAATTTTATATGCATATTCAGTAGGTCTGAGAATCAGCTACTATCTATTTTTCATACCCTAAGTGAGTGAACCCCTGAAAAAATATCAGAACAACGTCTGCCGTGTCAGCTAGTAGATATTATATTTTGATTTTACTTTTTCAGGAAAACGGTTGTGCGCTGGGGAAACATTTGCTCGGCAGTCAATGTTTCAGATGTTTTCACAATTCATGCAGGCCTTCACAGTCTCCACCACCGACGGAAAACCTCTACTAAAGCCCTTCAAGAGAATACAAGGAATCATCACAACCGTACCTGAGTTTTGGGTTCGAGTCACGCCTAGATCATAGATCACTATATCACTAATTGTAATCTAGTGTATGGTACTACTATTTAAATTATGCGCTTCGGCTTTACACTTTTTACTCTTTTTACACTTTATACTTTTATTTTTAAATTGGCTGACCTAATCTAAATTTAAGCGAAATGATTTTTTTTATTTATTTAATGTTAAAACAACTAATACTAAAACATCAATAAATGTACTACTTAAACTACTAAGAGTTTGTGTAATGCTACATTCGGACATTAACTTAAAAATATTTTTTTAATTTGTAATTAATATTATTATTGGTTATGGACATTTTAATGAGAGGATCCTGTATTATACGTACAAACAACTCTATATATCTTTAAAATATATTTGGATTTCCAAAGCTTGACGAATATAGCCGAAGCGCATAATTTAAATAGTACTACTGTATGTCTGTTTATCTCGTAGTTGATTTACTAAATAGCATTTATCATATTCTTTGCCTTCCGGGGATTAGAGGGCTAATTTCTTAAAGCATTTGTGATTCAAGGGGGTAGAGTCAAACTAAATCTCATTTAATCTTAGGTACCTACTACCCACCTTGATCATATGACCAAATCGTACACAATATTTAACGAGTCTACTATTTCTAGTCTATTTTCTCAACAATTTTAAATTTTAGACTCAAATAAAGTATTAAGTGCATATATTACTATTTATTTCCTTTTAGTATAAGCCTGATGCATTTATTTTAAAATTACGTTTCAAAAAATCTTGTGAGATACGCGGATGGGCCAAATCTTACGACATGTCATTAAGGGGTCAGAAAACAACTAAAATGCCTCCATATCCATATAAACATTTTATTCATAAATCTAACGTGAAATTTAGATTTGAAAATAATGTACACAAACATTATCTTCGCCCAGTTTTGGTTAACAATTCTGCCATCCAAAGCCATCATCCTTACAAAAAAAAAACTATAAAGTAGTGCAAATTGAAGCTAGATTTATGTTTGTTTGTTTGAACGCGCTTATATATATGACATTTGTTAGTGACATCGGGTTTTTTACTTTATGTGTTAGACTCTTGACTCTTGTGTTTCGTCTCCGAAACCGGCGTGTTTGTATGAAAAGGGTAATTAATGAATGTGAAGGAAGCTACATAGGTTTGTCATATACATAGGAGGTCTGGCACTTGATACTCTCTGCCTACCCCGCATAAGACTTGGCGTGAAGATATGTATGTATATTATGTGTGAGATTTTTTGCTTTTAATGCTGTAATTTTCGAAAATATATTAAGTTATTCTCATTATGATAAAGTTATTCTCAAAATAACTACTAAACCACCGTCATATTAGATATTTTAAGGAACGTTCAACCAAAATTGATATACAATTTTGGTTGAACTGAACTGAATTCTGGAAACTGGAAATATAACAAAGAAATTTTATTTTGGGCCTTGAACAAAACAATCTTAAACTTGAGACTGTTACCCTGTGATACTTTCTAAACTTTCTCAAACTAAAATTGTCAAAATAAAGTAAGTGTTAGTTTGTCAGACCAATAAGAAAAAGACATGTGGCACTCGGAGACTGCCGCGGTAAAGCTATTGCATAAGTAGGCATGAGTCACCAGACTGCGGGGCGAAGAGGGGGATTATAAGTAACGCCGATATAACCAATGCCACCTAGAGGCGAGTTGCTGAACTAAAGAGACAATCGTGATCAAAAATTCATCAAAAGTTCTGTTATTCATCGACACGTGGCAAAACTAAAAAGTATCACTGCTGTACCGGTCGGTGTCGAGGGTGTTAGGTTATTTTTGTTACGGAATTTCTGGATTCGGTCGCCATGCTCAAGGCCCGCGATAGAAGCTATTTATTGAATAGCTTAAAATCCTTTTTTTATTGGTCTGAGATTAGTTTCAATAATTTAATATGTTTTGATACCAGTTGCCAGCATTTTCATGTCAATATTTCCTTGTTATAAATACTGCCTTTTTTGAAAAACTTCTTTCAATAACACTGTCTTACACAAGTCTTCGAGTAGGTACTCGTACTTGTACTGTCAAAAGTCCTATAAAGTAACCTGTTATTTTGTTCATTTTCTTAAAAGAATTCAAAGTGTCTAAATTTAATTTCCGTTAATGTATACATAATACAATAGCATTGTGGCTAGAAACATAAGTGTGTAATAGACTGTAATTACGGATTTAAAAAAATATTTAAGAACAAAATATGACATTATTTCATTTCTCCTTTTAAAAACATTTGGTTAACGTTTTCGTAAATATTCATACCTAATTAGTGTATGTATGGTATGGTATGTGGTAGATTTATAATAGAGTGTGGAGAACTGCAAGACTGGCACACGTGATTTTAAATCGAAACTTATGTTCGAAATTATGAACATCGTCGCATCGTAAAGGCTCCACGTTTTGTCAAGAATGACGTGATTCAACGCGACCTCCAACTTGAAAGCGTCGAAGACTACATTAGGAAATCCACCACCACTTTATTCTCCCGTGCGGATATCTCCACCCATTCGCACATCAAATGCATTGCCCCGAAACCCGCACGTCCTCCGAACCTAAAACCGTACCCCAGGGATCTAATCACCCCCCTTTTCCTCCTCACCCCATTAAGTCGTCTACACGGTCTCTGATCGCTCCTGCTGGGCCTCCCCTTAGGGGTCTCACCCGGTAGGGTTTGTTCGCACGTGTTGACGTGAAGACAGGAGTGAGGAAAAACAACCTACCCCGAAAACCATAGTAAAACGGGTAGAGTACCTGCGCTTAAACCCAATGACATGGCCGTTTTCACGGCCAGCGTTTGACGCCATGGTCAAGGGGCAAACGCCCCGACACCATTATCACTGCTCTCTTCCAGGAAAAAGTGTGACATCCTAAGCGAGTTGTGAACACAATATTAGCGAATTGTTAATATTTAGTTACCTCGTGGTAAATAACATTTAATTATATCGGATACGTTTAATTTTTTATGGACGTGATAGCCGCCTGCATATTTGTTACAAAAAAAAATTACCAAATTTTATAAAAAAACAATCCTACAATATTATGCTTATTCTGACAGTCCTTCATTTTTTTTAAACATTTCAAACGCACACTTGGACGTGCCGCAGCGTCTCGGCAGAAGGCAGTTCAGCAGGGTTGCTCTTGAAATTCTATTCATGCAATATTGAAATTTTGAATCGAGTATGTCATTTTAGGTACTCTTGAACACAATGCTGGCAAGTTATCATTTAGTTAAAAGTAAACAATAAATTATTTTATCGGATTCGTTGAATTTGTTTGTACCTAAATGTTATTAATCCACTAAAGCCTGTTTTTTATTCTGAGACTAAATTGACATTAGCAATGTTTTTTGCGATTCATAAATAGTGTAGTGCCGTTATCGAAAATGTCAGCACAATCTGTACCGATTCTTACAAGTTTCAATGGAAAAACGGAACATGTGAATTTAGAACGAAAAGTATTAATTTTTATCCAGATAGTGACTCGGTACTTGAATATTCAAAATTATCTGATTCGTCCTCTATATCTATAACTAACCAATTACATATGGAAATGGCATCGATTTTGACCCACTTGACAAATTTTGTCTTTAGTTTTCAATACATGGGCTATACAATCCTTCAACCTCCTTGGAGTTACTTGAAAAGGCCTTTATCCCAAAAAGCTTCGTATTCATGTAATTTAAAAGTCTTATTTTTTGCACAACTTAATAACAAATTATTCTTTTTTTATGGCAAAAGACGTCGAACAAGCACGAGACTCCCTTGATGGTAAGAGGTAATCACAGCTTTAGACACCACATATGTTGTACAGGCATCGGTGCATGGTATGGGTATATGGCCAATTGTGCAAGTCTGGAATTGCCCTACCCTCGGGACTGGAACATCCATTGTCTATGGTGGTAAGAATAGTTAAGGCGCTGGATCCCTATCCGGGCAAGTTACTGAACAGCACTCTAGCAGCAGTAGCATTGTTGGTAATGACACTTTCGCCTTTGCTCTCCTTTTACGAGTTGCCAGACAAGACGGCAGATGGGCTATTCTACACAGAGGACCTGGACAAACTTGGGGAAAAAATACATAGTAACTAAAGTATAACTCTACAAGTATGTCTATGTATTGGTATCACTGCGTAGCACCAATTATAGAAGTTAAATCAATTTGTGTAATTTGTCCAGGCCCCTGGGTTTTTACTTTTTTTATTTAAAAAATGATGAATTATAGTAAAACAACAATGCAACAGAACCGATATCAGCAAACTTGATATAACAAAATAAAATGAAGTACCTAATTGATAACTTGCACACGACAGGCACATCAGACGCATTTGAACACTTCAATAGATAATTGTCAGATGACATAGTTTACAACTTAGGAAATTGCAAAAACCGACTTTGTTTTCAGTATGATCTCGTTTAATTAGACTACAAATTGAGTATATTCCTCGATCCCCATTCGATTCCATCAGCAGGCTTAGACTTAGTGAAAGTGGGACCATCCTTCTCGGAAGTACGCTATCTTACTTCAAAGAATAAAATATAGAGTAACGTTCTCTTTTTGATGTCAGTTGAAAGTAACTAATAAATTTAGGTTCGAAGTATAAAAAAAAATACATTTTTCATTCTCCGCAAACCGATATTAATTTACGTATTGAAAAATCGATGTCAAAGGACAGCACTACAAAAAAAAACAGGTATCATTATTTGTAAAATCGACGTTATTACTATAGTCCTGTGTACAAAAGTACCAAAAATGACTTATATGATTCCAATTTCCAATTCGCATGATATCGAGGTTCTAGAGTAACCCTACAGTTCGGGGCGCATCGCATTGCACAATACACTTACGCATAAATCCGCTGCGTTACGGCCCGGCATAGTGTGCATTGCTCCATACAAAATGTGGCGGCAGAAAAGGCGGATTATTTCGCGGCGATGCACCCGATACGTCCCGTCTAAAGTGTGTACTATTCTTAATACTGTGTAAGGAAGTAAATTATTTGTATTGAAGCTAGTTAGTTCCTTTTTTGGTAAAAATGTTCATAATGTGTGTATTATGCATATCATATCTATGATCTATGTGTATGATAATATATGGTTATCAAATACTACCTAGTTATTATTCATGTTATTAGTTTATAAAGACTTCTTATGGTAATATAAATAATAAAATATATTTTTAATGTTAAACAAAACGAACAATAGTATTTTAACAATATTGAAACAACATTTTAACAACATTACCACCTTACTGCATAGATCGTAAATGTTATCGACTCCGAACCGAGCGTCTCTCTAAATTTAGCAGACGTACTTTAAATGTAACCTTATATAACAATCCTATTGAAAAACTAGGTCGTAGGCTACATTTACCTCATTGTTGTCAATCCTCAGAAAAATATGAATTTTCTCGGACAGAGGATCAGCGCGGACAAACTAAGAAATGTCATAACCCTTATCATTTCAGCCTTTTCATAACTGCTGTCTGCTATATACCCTTAAGGGTATATACCCTTCTTGTTTATCTCTCCCCTGCCACTTAGCATCCATCTGATGATATAAACTTTAAAGTTTTTCAAGAATCCATTAATGCCACTCTGGGCAAGGGCTCCATATTACCAGCTTCTTCCGTTTAACCACATTCAACGTAGAGCAATTCAAATTGTCAATAACCAGGCAATTACCAATCGACTTGATTCCTTGGCGCTGCGTAGAAATGTTGTGTCTATCAATGTTTTCTACCGCATTTATCATGGGGAATGTTCTGAGGAGTTGTTTGGTTTAATTCCAGCAGCTGATTTCCGCCTTCGGACTTCGCGACGAGTTTAAAATATCATGCCCATCATCTTGATGCGTGGCGATCTACAACTGTGCGATTCCGAAGGCATTTTTACCTCGCATAACACCTTTGTGAAATCAGTTACCGAGGGCGGTATTCCCAAATAATTATGAGTTAGGAACCTTCAAGAAAAGAGCGTTCTTATTCCTTAAAGGTCGGCAACGCATCTGTGATACTCCTGGTGTTGCGGATGTCCGTGGGCGGTGGTGATCACTTTCCATCAGGTGACCCACTTGCTCGTTTGCCTCCTCTTGCACAGAAAAAATAAATTCAATATTTATCAAAAAATATTACTGTTTATGAGACATCTCAAACACGATACGGTAGGTACGTAATATTTTTATTGTTCACGTATTTATTAACTTATCCTATTAATCTTAAATTAATATTAAACTAATATTATGTTAAAAAATTAAGGATTCGCTTCTTTGCGTCTGCGTCATATCAATATTTAATTAGCGCTTGCAATATGATGTTGGTGTTTTTAAATTATTACTTGTATGTTAGGTTGTAGAAAACAGAATTATCGCCACTTTCCCCCTATTGGTCCGGGCTCCGGTGCAGAATAGACCATCTGCCTTCCTGCCAGGCAGCTCGTAAAAGCTGAGCATAAGCTCACCGTCTCTAACACCGTAACATCTGACTAGATAGTAGTGTTTCGCGTTTTCGTGGTAGAGTAGGTAGTTCACTCTTCTACAATTTTATAATAATATGATTATATATTTTTTTAAATAATTCAGATATACCACAAAATACAATTCATTTCATAAATTTAAAGATTGGACAACTATTGACTGGTTAAGTAAATATTCTTTAAATTTCGCCTTCGTGGTTTAGCGGTCCGGCGTCAGAATTAACTTCTTGAGGTTCCGGGACCGATGCCCGGGTTTGGCGAGAAAAGTATAGAAATGTATATCGCCTCTGTAGTCTAGCGGTCCAGGTGTTGGACTTAACTGCATGAGGTCCCGGGTTCGATTCCCCGGGGTCGGGCAACAAAAAGAAAAATCTTTTTTCCCTATTTTCTACTAAAAAAAAGTTGCTCGGGATTGCCCGGCTATCGAGGCTTGCCACCTATCACATTGTGGGACTTAGTGTCTTCGGCTAGTCGTGGGTGCCCAGGTGGTACCTCTGATAGGGTAGTAGGTAAGAAGTAGGCTCTTAGCGGATGTGCGCGTGAAGATATTGTACTTTTCCTATAAATTTATTTTTTGCAGTTTACTGAAAACCCGTGGTATCAAGTCGCAAGATATAACAATGACTGGGAAAATGTTGGAGATTGCTCCATGCTCTCATTTCAGAAAGATGACAAAGGATCTCAGTTCTTTATTACCTATGTTCTAGTTTGTTTAGATTGTGACAAAAAAGCTTTGAATTGTGCAGCCTGGATTTCATATCGCATGATTTCGTTGGTAAATAATGTTTTTTTTAAGATAATGGAAGGCAAACAAGCAGATGGATTTCCTGATGGTAATCGCAGCCTAGAGACAACAAAGGTGGTAACGGTGCGTTGCCAACCTTAAGCCGGGATGTTAGACCTCGAGCAATAGTATGTTTACCCTCTGAGCCAGAACACGTCAACGGCAAGCATTAACATTATTGTGGCAGGAATAGGTAAGATGGTGGTACCAATCCGGACGAGCCTCTGTGAAACTCGACCACTTATTCGGATTTTGTGACATTAAAAATTAGAAAAAAAAACTGTCCCCGAAACTGAATTATTTTCTTAGCACCTTTGTAATAAGTACACTATGCCCTACTGCTCCAAAGACGTTATCCAAATCCTCTGTTGACTATTCATCCCGGAACGCAACAATGAGTGACTGATCGCGCCAGAGAAAGTATAAAGTGGTGGTTTCTATGCTTTAAATCGTCATACTATGGGTTACTTTTTCCTAGAAAGAATAATTACCTAGATAAATTGAAAATGTTTTGAACTTACTTTTTCAGGTTCTGAGGGTGTAGACATGTTACCTGTTCACGTTTTGGCTATAGATTACGACACCTATCATATCACTTACGATTGCAAGCTCGCAATATTCTCTTACCCCTGCAAAGGAGTAGGGTGAGACCCCTGGGAGGAGGCCCAGCAGATGCGATCAGCGAACGATGGGGCGACTAGAGAGGAGGGTGGGGGGGGGCGAAGGCATGTATTAGGTATAGGTCAATATTAGGTATAGGTCAAGTCCCTGGGGTATGGTTTCCCGTCCGGGGGACGCGAGTGTCATGGGGCGGTTGTTTTGACGTGGTGGAGTTCTGAACTGTCAGTACGCTCAAAGATTTTCGTTGACAGGCTTCTGATGAAGTCCTCTAGGTTCTCTATTCGCAGGTTTCTCTGTATTACGTCGTTGCAAACGTAGCGCGGAGCGTTGACGATTTTCCTGAGCGCCACGTTTTGCACTTGCTGGAGGTTGTGTGTCACAGAGGGCGTGGCAAGATTATACCACGTGGCGGCGGCGTATGTTAACCTGGATCTGACGTTGGTTTTGTAGACCCCCAGCTTCGTCTTGATAGGGAGCCTAGAGGAAAGAATTGGTTTGAGAGCGGAAATGACCGCTTTGGTTGCTCAGATCTCATTTTTGATGTGGGCCCTCATGTTCAGTCGGTTATCTATGGTTAGTCCCAGGTACTTGACCGTTCTGGTCCATATGATGTTCTGTCCCAGGAGCTGGAGTGGTGGCATGAGGCCTTTTGGCTTTTTGCGTCTGGGAAGTAGGGCCTGCGTTTTGTCGACGTTCACTGCTAGGCGCCATCTTGAAAGCCAGGCTGGATGTAGATCCAGTGTCAGTTGGAGTTTTCTGATTGCGTGTAGAGCTGACATTGATGTAGATATGTATGCTGCGTCGTCAGCGTATAATGCCAGCATGCAACCACCTCCAATCGGGACGTTGTCTGTGTAGTGGGAGTATAGAGCAGGTGATATGCAACTCCCTTGAGGTACTCCAGCCTTTATGGTTTTTTCCCTGGATTTTGCGTCTTCTACTGCAACATAGAATCGTCTGTCATTCAAGAAGGAGGCTATTACCCTGACGAGGCAACGAGGCGTGGGTGAGACTGTGCCAGACTCTGTCGAACGCTTTTTCCATTTCCAGAAGTACTGTTACGGTTTGTTCGTTCTTGTTGAAGGCTCCTGTAAACTCATGTAGCAGTTATACAGTTGTAGAGTCGTGCTATGTTCGGCCCGAAACCCGAATTGTTCTGGTCGTTGTTTAACGTATTTATGCAAATATTTTAGAGATCGCTGGGAGCAACGGGGCGATAGCTGGCTGGGTTTAGGAAGTTTTTTCCTT
>NJDC01003884.1:826420-842602 GCA_002245475.1 Calephelis virginiensis
ACACACACACACACACACACACACACACACATACATACACACAAGCGCGCTCGCGGAGACACGTCATACTTATAATTCCCCTTCATTCCGTCGATGGTTAAAAATAAAGGACGTGGTCGAAGATTTCTAAGTAGATGTTTCTAGAATTTGATTTATTATTATTAATACTAGGTTGGACTGCCAGGCAGGTCGTGCTCGTGCAGGCTTGCCAGCAACAAGAAGACCTCTGGCGGTAGAGTGCTGTGCAGGAACTTGCCGGATCCATCGCCTTGCAGCCGCCTCTTTGTGTGTGTGTGTGTGTGTGTGTGTGTGTGTGTGTGTGTGTGTGTCTGCCTGCCTGCTCACCTGTGACATCATAGTTCTTCAGCGGATGGACGAATTTCGATGAAGTTTTCTTCATTTGCAAACTGATGTTGATGGATATCTGTCCGGGCGTTCAGTTCAAGGTCATCAGCTCATTCGTAACCATCGGAATGGATATCAGACCGCAGACGCATCACAAGGTAAATATTATACTTTTGAACATATGTGAGCCTTAGCAATTCGAACACGAACGAATGCTGTTACAACTGTGCAGTTCTGATGATAGAGCTTGAAGATAGGAGACGTGCAATTTCAAAAGATGTACACAGGTTCAATGTAAATAATCTTTTTTTGAATATAAAAAAAAAGTAGTTATATTAACTTTTCAATGCCAAATGAGAGGCACGTAGATACGTACAACTTAAATGGGAACAAGTTGGACCTTATAGATTCTACTACGTTTTTAGGAATAACAATTGATAAGAAATTGCAATGCGGCCCACACATTGATAAACTTGCAATTAGATTAAGCTCAGCAGCTATGCTGTTAAGAAAATAAGACAATTCACTGATGTTGAAACCGCTAGGATGGTTTATTTTAGTTATTTTCACAGCATCATGTCGTATGGAATTCTTCTCTGGGGGAGTCCTGCCGAAGTCAATACTATATTTATTTTAGAAAAGAGAGCCATAAGGGCAATTTATAACCTAGGCCCAAGAGTTTCCCTGTGAGAAAAATTCAAAGAAATTAAAATTCTAACTTTAGCATCCCAGTATATCTTTGAAAATTTAATGTATGTTCTCAGAAATTCAAGTTCATTTAAAAGAAATTTTGATATACTCTGTGTCAATACAAGGAATAAAAATAATCTTGCTGTGCATGTGTCTCGTCCCCACAGAGTAAGCCATTCTTTCATGGGCCTATATAAGTATGTATACAGTTCTACAATAAACTTCCCAATTATATGAAAGACCTTCCAAATAATAAATTTAAGAAATGTGTTAAATGTAAATTAAATCAAAAAGTTTATTATAACATTGCTGAATATTTAGCAGATAAGACTGCTTGGGATTAATTGCTCCTCATGCCAATCTCTTATAATATAGAATGTATCATTGCACAAATTATTGTAAATATATTGTAAAGTAAGAAAAAAAAGACAAGCGCGCTGAGTTTCTTGCCGGATCTTCTCAGTGTACTGCCGCGTTCCGATCCGGTGGTAGATTTATTATTATATAGACCCGTCACAAGTGCCTCTTGTAGGTTTATGTGAAATAAAGATGATTTATTATTATTATTAACCGTAGAATGCCAGTTGGTAATAATCGAGTTTGTACTCATTAGATTCGTCTTAACTAGACCTATTCATATTTTCTGATGACGAGGACTTGATGACAACGACGTGATGAATGAACTGGGACCTACCTGATGGACCAAATTTTAAGTTACTTTAAGTAATTTTAAGTTATTATGTTTCGTAATCTTTGTAATCTAACTAAAACACATCATAAAGAAAGGTCTGGTGGCATCTCAACTTTTTAAGTAACGGTCAGTTTGTAGAGGTTTTTTAATTTTAAGATTATTGTAATACTTGTGGCGGATTAGACTTAGTGAACCTATTTCTCAGCTTGTAATAGCTACAACAGATCATTTGAAATGTATTCGTTTTTTTAAAATAAAAAAAGTTTCTTCACGCTCATATCACCAAAGAGGCATGCAGAGGTACAACCAGAGCACCCACGATTAGCCGAAGACTGTTGTGTGAAAGGTGGCAAGCCAACCTATCGCCAACCAGGCACACATCCAATCCCGACCAACATTTTTTTAATAGAAAATTGTAAAAACCATAATTTTTTGTTGCGCGACCCGGGACTCGAATCCAGGACCTCATGAAGCCAAGTCTATTACTTGGACCGCTAGACCACAGATATATATGTAATGTATTAATTGTATCGCTATACAATACATTACTGCTAGCTTCTTGCTTCTGTTTCCGCAGCAGTACATCTGATTACCAAGTTTTAACTGTATAGTTCTAACTTTAACTAAAATTGTTTTACCGAATAAAATAAAGATAAATATCCATATTTTTGCCTTGACAAGAACAAGTCATGCTAATTGTGTTTGTGTTATGAAGCTTTCAATGCATAGATATGGAGGTAATCTATGTTTCAATGTCATGTTATTATGTAAATAGAACCATTTATCTGCCTTTAATGTATATAAATTATGTATATAAATTCATTTAATATCACTTGAATTTATAGACCAAGGGCCTGAGACCCTAAGGCCTTGCCGTGGCACTTATAGCAATATTGTTGTAGCTGCAGCTGCGTATTTTGGTGTATGCTTTCAACTTAGTATTTTTTTAGGTCGTCTTTCCGTATTTACGTGATGACAGTGTCGTGTTACGGCCAATGTTAATAATGTATCTCAATCTAATGGATTTCGAGCAATCGAGATAGCTGCGTATCCGGCGGCCTATCCCATACCTAATTGCCATATTTATCCTGTCCACAGATATGTTATTGGCAAGCGATAACATAAAAATGGATCAAAATATCAATCTTGGACAGCAAGTTTTGGATTAGGATTGATTATTAATATTGGCCGTTAATAGACTTGTACAATAATTGTCTTAACGTCTCGGTCACAAGAGTTAAAACAGCGACGCACCTACTACATCTATAGATAGATGGTGTCTATAAACCACGGTTATCTCTAACTATCTGACGAACCGTGTACTTGTTAGATATCTTATCACATAAAAAAAAGATTCTATCAAGGTGTATTCTAGTAAGTTACCTCATGCCTTAATTTACATTTCTTATATACTATTTTACTCACTTTTTTTAACCCCTTTCGAATGAAACGGTTTTATAATTTGACTTGTAAGTGTGAATATAATATATATGTTTGTGTATGTGACTGATTGTGTATATGTGGCATCATAGTTCCTAAACGAATAGACGGATTTCGATGCGGTTTTTTGTTTGAAAGCTGACGTGATCGATATAGCCCTAAGATATTGTTAAAACCAAAGAATTTTAATTTTAAGTCAAAATATTTTTAGATTCAATTTAAGGCACGAATAGGGGTAATGTGCCTAAAGCGAATGCCTCAAGGGAAAATGAAAAAAAGGCGTTATTATTGATTTATGATTAAGCTACATTACCTACTTATTTTTTCCATAACGTCTACTGATGATTTTGGATTGAGCATATTTCAATGTAACAATATTTATCAGAAATAAAAAAATAACAATACTTTGCCTAAACCGCGTTCTCGTTTCGCTCAAAGCGAGCGGTTATGGTAAAGCGGACATGTACAAAATATAACGTACTTACGAGCAAATTCACTAAACCCTTGCAATTGCCCACTTTGCCTAAACCGGGTTCTCGTTTCGCGCAAAACGGGCAGTGGTTAAGGTAAAGCGGAAATGTACAATAAATTACTATACTTACGAGCAAATTACGAAACCCTTGCAATTGCCCGCTTTGCCTAAGCCGGGTTCTCGTTTCGCGCAAAACGGGCAGCAGTTAAGGTAAAGCGGACATGTACAAAAAATTACTATACTTTCGAGCAAATTACGAAACCCTTACAATCGCCCCCTTTGCCTAAACCGCAGTCTCGTTTCGCGCAAAATGGGTAGCGGTTAAGGTAAAGCGGACATGTACAAAAAATTACTATAATTTCGAGCAAATTACGAAACCCTTGCAATTGCCCGCTTTGCCTAAGCCGGGTTTTCGTTTCGCGCAAAACGGGCAGCAGTTAAGGTTAAGCGGACATGTACAATAAATTACTATACTTACGAGCAAATTACGAAACCCTTGCAATTGCCCGCTTTGCCTAAGCCGGGTTCTCATTTCGCGCAAAACGGGCAGCAGTTAAGGTAAAGCGGACATGTACAATAGATTACTATACTTTCGAGCAAATTACGAAACCCTTACAATTGCCCCCTTTGCCTAAACCGCAGTCTCGTTTCGCGCAAAATGGGTAGCGGTTAAGGTAAAGCGGACATGTACAAAAAATTACTATAATTTCGAGCAAATTACGAAACCCTTGCAATTGCCCGCCTTGCCTAAACAAGGCTCTCGTTTCGCGCAAAACGGGCAGCGGTTAAGGTAAAGCGGACATGTACAAAAAATCACTATACTTACGAGCAAATTACGAAACCCGTGCAATTGCCCGCTTTGCTTAAACCGGGTTCTCGTTTCGCGCAAAACGGGCAGCGGTTAATAAGTAATAGTAATAAGTAATATTTCCGCAATGCATATTTTTTGATCTAAAGTCTACTTATTTTATGTTAATCACTTTCCGATTAGAGTGTTTCATGAGTGCACAGGGACCATATTTGGTACATTTTTTTTCATCTCAATATTATTATTTAGGTTAACCAAAACTAAAAATGGCGTCTGGGGTTAGTAGACCAGTTTCTTTCGGGACTGATTGAACTACCGTTGAGTCAACTACCGCAACTAAATTCAGAGTTAAAAAAATATAAATAAATATTTTATCTAAATTTCTTGCAATTTTGTTGTTTTAGAACGATGAGGACGTATGAAAGAACTACTGAACGAGCTGATACACTAAAAGACGTCGTAGAAACGGCTTGTCATGCCGAGTTTCTGGCAAAAGGACACAGATTACAGACAGATTAATATGATTTTATTGTTTTTATTTTTTTTATTTTCTAAGAAAAAGAAAAAAGCATTTACCTCAAAACTGGTCCACTTTCGGATGTACAATACTGGGAAGGTCAAAATGGCAGCAAATGACCTCCCCTGCGACAAGGATCCAGGTATAGCCTGGATCCTTGTCGCAGTATATCCTCCATCCAATATTCTGATCCAATAACCTGTATAATGTTTTTTGAATGCAAACATTGCACTTTTGATTTCGAAGTCTGACATTTGAGTATATTTCCTATTTTCTTCTAAGTATTTAAAGATGATTTTGAGACTGACTACTAATGATATTGAGTACTAATTATCAGCATAAAAAAAGTTAGGTTACAATAAATAATAAATTAAAAGTAAGAGTTACAGCTGTTTTCTTAGAATATTTTAAATGATTGTATCTTAGTCAAATTGTTTTTCTTAAAATAGAGAGCTTAATTATCTACAAATAAATACTTTATTACTTGTCTTCTCCCGTAATTTGTCTCTTATTAGTACATAAGTCTACTTACCCCGGGCTTATAATCTGCCTACCCCGGACTAGGGGCAGGTTGACCAAGAGTTTGCGTTCTTCTAAAACTCTTTTAGTTATCAGTATTATATTCAAAATAATTATAAAAATTATATTTTTTTATTAGTTTAAAAGTTTTTCTATCAATTAATGTCTTTTTATTGACGTCCTGTATTAAAACACAAAGAATATGTATGTTTTAGTAAAAAAGTAGTCTACCATTCCCGGGCTCCATGTTAAGCGCTCATATCTTTGGACATAAATCTTCGCACATACTTACCCGTCCCACCTTAAAAAGTTACAATTAGTACAGAACTGGTTCATGCTCACTGCCATCGATAGCCCGCTGTTCGTACGCAACGAGGATTTACATCGTGACCTAGACTTACTCACAATAGCGCAACATTTCAAAGAGCTATCGGAACGTTACTTTGAAGTATAAACGGCTTTTTAACGGCTGGCCACCTGAACCCAGTGTTAGCACCCGCGTATCCCGTCACGTCCTATCGTATCCTCGGAACTGCGGCAAACGCAACCCAACCCAAACTCCTAAGACACTACAATACACCGTCGCTGCTGGTCTCGGCGACGAAGATTGCGCCCGGTTCCTAACGCCGAGCGACGAACCACTAGTCCTCCATCAAGTCCACCCAGTCACCAGAACGCAGCAACAAGTCAAGGTACGGTCTCCCGGGAAATAGCCCTTGTTGCTGTTGCTGTCCAATCCATCTAAATAATGATATCTCGGGCTGAGCACCCTGCCCGGTTGTGTTGTAAAAACCGCGAGGTTAAAATGATATTAGTCATTTTAAAAAAATGGACATAAATAAGTCGAGTCGTCCAAGTAGTATCCCCTGATTGTTTTAAAATATATCACATGTGCTCCTAAGGAGAATTTTTATTTTTAGAAGCTCTGTTTAATATAGAGTCATAGCGGGGGTTACATAAGACCATAACGTCTTCCTTGTTCTTTAAAGTAAATAAATAAACACCAGCTGTCCAGCGAATGTTAGTACTGTTTTCGCCAAGGTCGCTCAACAGGTGATCTAGTCCAATTATCACATCGTTGGGCGGAAGCAGTTGAGATCAAGGGGGAGGTGTTGGACACAGCGAAGGCCTTTGATTGGGTTTCTTTCAAATTTACTCACTACTATCTTTTGATCTCCTCGAAAGGTTATGCAGTTGGATCACTGACTTTTTATCCGATCGAAGCATTTATGTCTTTGGCGACGATTAAAGGTAAAACAAATTTGCGCGTTCACCGCTAAGAACCCTTATTTTTCCTTCAACGTATTTTCTAGTTTTTCTTGGCGACGAAGTTTGGAGTACATTAATGGTCATCTGGTAGTCAAAGTAGAAAGCCAAACAATCTTCCAAAATTTTTGTATCTCACTAAAGTGAGAGAATATTTCGGTCCGGCCTATCGCCTTCAACAATAAGGTGCAAAATATGTGGTCTCATTTGAGGTACTGTCCCCAGATCTACGACTGGGATCTCCAGTATCAGCTTATTTCCTTTGACTGAACAGTAATTCAAAGTATCTCTAACCGACTTACACATTTTAACCGGCACAAAGTATTTTTAACCGGCTTTGTACAAAACCCTAACACACCTTTTTCCCCACAGCGTTTTCTACCGCATCTTAATGGAATGATGATGGGGTGATTCAAAGAGGAGACATTCGAATTAAACGTACAGAAATCACGCCAAAATTCTAAATCTAAAGTCTATAATTTTGTCAAATAGTGCTCCTCTATTTTGTAGACATTTTTTGCCTTGCAACACACCATTGCGAAATCAATAATTGACGGCAGTCTTTCCGAAACTATAAGACTTGGGGACATTTAATAAAAGAGATCACTCGTTTTTGAAGTTATACTTCTTTTGGCGCGTTAGGAAAAAATGATGAGGGTAAATTTTTACGATGCGCGCGCACACCGTCACGAAAAACCGACATGATGAAGTTAGCTATGAAGTTAGCTATAGATAACATTTTAGTTTTTAAAAAGATTTTTTAAATGGCGGCAACTCATTGGTGTTACAATTATTAATGGGCCGCGGAAATCACTTTCAGTCAAGTTAAGAATGATAATGGAAGGCAAACAAGCAGACGGATTTCCTGAAAGTAAGAAATTCACTCCACCTAGAGACACCAAAGGTCATGGTGCGTTGCCAACCTGAGGCCGGGATGTGAGGCTTCGAACAAAAGTAAGCTTATCGGCTACCTTACACTCCGAACCGGAACACGTCAACGGTAAGCATTGGACGTTATGGTGGCAGGAATAGGTAAGTCGCTGCGAAACTCTACCACCTAGTAGAACTACTATTCCATAAAAAAAACTGTAAATGATTAATATATGAACTAATTTTTTAAGCAAGTCGTCGTCACTTGATATTTGGCATCACGCCTTTGGCATGTGTCATCTGTGGCTATAACCTTTAAGGACAGTTACTTTATTCTTTGGCTATCATGCAATATCAGTGGGGTTAGGTAAACACTCATTATCTCACACGCATTGATGATAGCCTTGTTAGGTTTCATTTCATAATTTCCAAACTAAATTTTCGCTAACACAAATTCATTAAAATTCCGTACGAAAAAATTCCGAATGTATGTAGTAGTTCCATAGATTTGTATGGATTCGCTGTATACGATTTTTTTTAAACGGAATTCCCTTACAAAATTCCGATTAAGTGTGGCGGATTTTATTATCAAACACAAGAGAATATGTGAAACATATCTGCCAATATTTTTTTTAAAAAGCACACTTATTCTTATCCCCATCCCATGAGAATCTACATAACTCATTTTTTTAAATAGGTACCGATATTAAATAAAGTGCCTGCTTGGAGCACCTTGCCTTCTTTAAGCCCATCTTCCTCTTAGTATTATTTTACCACATTAAATGTATTTTACGCAAATATGTTTATTTATCTTTATACAAAATTATTTTCAATTTTTTTAGAAAACATATTAGCGACAAAGTAGAAACAGCTACTATTTATTATTTACTTGCAGATTGGTATCATTGCTGTGTTGATAAGGTGAGTTTAGACTAATATTTGGTGATTTTTATCCGCCTGAATTTCATGGAAAGTAATGAAACCTGAACAAACGTAATATGTAAGTCTAACTGAATAATAACTATTGTTAGGTTATCTATAGATTACAACAGCACCTCTCATTTGTTTATATAATTACAACAGATGTCATTTATAACACGAATACAAAGAAACCATAAGAATATCTACCTACATTTTCTGTCCCGATAAAATATTCAACTAACGCATAGCGTAGATAAAATTAATTACAAACATAGGAAATAGGTGATGGTCTATCTATTTATAACAAAATGAGGCCATTGACGCAGATACAGTTTTATTGTCATCAATCTATATATTAATATGTAATGCCAAAACTATGGACCCCTTTTAATGAAAATTGCGCGGACACAGGAGCATAAAATTTGGCACACCTATAGTTTATGTGTAGGAGAAGTTCAAAATTGCACATTAAATCAGTAAGTAAAACATTACCCACCCTACCATGCATTTGACATACACAAACAAATATATTGATGATAACGATAAAAGTTCACAGATGGCGCACCATACAGTTTGGAAACAAAGCAGTTGGTCTTGAGAAATGAAGATGGCGTCCTTATCAATAAGATATTAATATTTATTATTGTCGAATTTCAACCAACGGGCAACCACTAGTTTTAATAAATGAGAATAATTTAAACGCTCTTATCCGACTTCAATTTCATTAGTACGTCCCCATATGACAATCTTTTTATCTATTTATTTAATCCTATATATGATATAGGGTGCCCAGGAAAGAACGGATAACCTATTAAAGGCTAAAAGTAGAACTAAAGACAAGCCCAAAAAAAAATAAAAAAAAATATAGCCCTTACATTACTAGAAATATGGCACTTTAAAAAAACAGCAGTTTTTGTCTGATTTCATATTTTTACTCGTGACGAGGTCAAATCGGTTAATATCATACTTATTTCTGTGCTTAAGTATTTAATATTGGGTAAGCTATTTCAAAGCGAGGTTTTGAGTCAAAAAGCTAGACTCACTTTGCATAATTATTATGTGCTTATTCCAAAGTTATTATTGTATAGAAGCGAGAGTTAGGTATGTCAAAAAAAGAATGAAAGTAGGATAGATGCGGTCAAAATGAGAGCGCTACGGAAAATCTGTGGTGTAACGCTCACTGACCGCATTCGTTATAGTGAGATCCGAGAAAGAGTAAGATTGGAAGCTAGTTTTGGTGTTAAAATGCGAAAGGGCATGCTCCGCTGGTTCGGTCATGTGGAAAGAATGACAATAAATAAATAAATAATAAATATCTTTGAACAAGTTACACAAATTGAATCTACCCCCAAAGTAAGCAAATTGTATGCTTGTGTTATGGGTGTTAGTCAACGATTCTAATACATAGAAATACTTAAATAAATACAATTATAAATTTAATAAACACCCAGACCCGGAAATGCAGACATCTAAATGTTCATTACACAAATGCCTGCCCCCGTCGGAAACAAACCCGAGCCTCGCAGTTGGTCGGTGTAGTTAGGCGTGCACGCTACTCGACTAACGAGGCGGTCAAGACAGATGAAAGATTGACAAAGCAGATTTACAATGCGAATGTGGATGGATGTAAGTACCCGGGAAGACCAAGGTTGACAATCCACGATCAGATCACTCGGATATTATCCGAGGGTGGTGTCAAGAGTTTCCGAAACCGACGTGTTTGTTTGAAAAAGATAATGAATGTGAAGGAAGCCAGACAAGTTTGTCAGGATCGTGAGGGATTTGACCCGATACTCTCTGGCTACGCCGTAAGGGACTTAGCGTGAAGAAATGTATGTATGTATGTCTGAAAAAATGATGGTAGTGAAATTTTAAGATACGTCACTCAAAAGTTACAAAATGGTTGCAGCGGCGGAGGTGAAAATAAGGTGTATTAATCCGTTTAAGCTGTCTTCGAAGCTATGTAGCAGAATCGTACTTGTGTAGTCCAAAGTGTAACAGATATATGTATTAGTTTAGAAAGCGAGTAGGTACGGTTATTGAGCAGTTCTGATATTATGTCTAGCTGATATCAGCGAAATCCGTTATGGGCGATGACGATACGTTGATAAGCGTATTTTTTTCAAATAGTGTTAAGATATTTATAGATATAAAAAAGCTCTTGAGGCTTATTTCAATGATTTAAAGAAACTACAAAAAAAACTGGTCCACTAAAGGCCCATATTTATTTAGCGTAACTGAAATGCTATTACTATACTTATATTAAACAATATAAGTATATAAGTAAGTAAGTAAGTATATATAATTTTTTTTGATAGTATATTATTACACTTAACGACTAAACTGTTAGTACAGTGTACTAAGCCCTATTATAAAACCTTTGACCAATTCTTTACTTTCCATCAGGTGAGATAAATATCATCATACTAAGCTATTAGTCTTATATATCAAATTCTTGTGTCACAATCGTTCCCGTATTCCTCCAAAACGGCTTGAGCGATTCTCATGTAATTAGTGAGCATATTGAGTAGGTCTAAAATCGCCAACATCTATTTTTCACACCCCTAAGTGACAAGGGTGACTCACCCCAATTTTTTTTCTGAAATCAAATTAAAAAAGGTAGGAGGACAACGTCTGCCTGGTCAGCTAGTAGTAAAATAAAGCTTGCTATCATTACCTGTTACATATAACTCAATAGGGTTTGACACCAGTTGTGAGTTCACATGTTTAAACATTCAGATTTAGCAATGTTCTCAGGACTGTTAAAAATGTAAAGTTGCACTGCAATTATGTAAGTATAAGTGGTGAGAACAGAAATAAATTGATGTGACGATTACACTGATAAACATAGATAATAACAATGTAATGAAATGGAATGAAAGGTAATGTTTTACCCTTTGGCACTCCTACGTGCGATGGTCCACGCTATGAAACGCATTGCTAAAATCTGCTTACTTTGATTTCGTTTTCAACTAGTGAGCAGCGGTTTTTATCTAGTGGCAAGGTCAAAATCTCGGTTGACAGTTATTAAACAGATTGTTCTTGGAAGGAAAAATATCCGTTGATAGACAATGTGTTGGTACTGGTCGAAAATGTGATAAATTTGCAAAAAATCTTTGAATTATGAAGAAGAAAAAGGCTGGTATGCAAAAATAAAACAAAAATACCTATGAAATGAATAATTATAACGTCGGGCCATCTCTGGCTATAGCTATAATCGTTTTACCGTCGCAGTCTTATACTGGTTGAAAATTAATACAGACGTTGATATTTTGACGTTGACAGAGATGATATTTAAATAAAATAAAATAAAAACTTTTTTGAAAAAAAAAACTTTTATTTAAACACTTAAAAAAAGAAAATATTTTTTTTCTTTAAAAAATATTAACTATGAACTTACGACCTCATTACACGCAACTTATATGATCATAAAAGTGCATTAAAAATAACTATTGCGCCATTTTGGATGAGCCACCTTATTGGATTTATGTGCATTGTCACCCAACTTAGACGTGTATACAAAATTTTAACTCAATCTGTTCAAAATATCTACTTCAAAATTGAGTTCAAAGATTCCACTTGAACAAACACACTTACATACATTGCAGTTTAAAAAACAAAAATAATAGTAATAAAATAAAAGCTTTTAATAAAATTGTTTTTTTTTTCAAGTTTGAATCAAAATTAAATATTTTTTTTAATTGTTGGTTCTGTCCTAATAAATAAAGTCTGTGTATAAAAATACGACGGAATTTATTCCTTGTGACCCACCTCGACCGAAAGCTAATAATATTAAAAGAATTACATTTAAAATGAGTTCTGATGCCATCGGGAAAGAAAAAGGGCCCAGTTTTTTCGAAATTATTTCATTTTGTTTTAGTAAGTTTTAGTGGCATTTTGTACAATTTTGTTTAGTTAAAGTGCACAAGTGTATTCTTCAAGAATTAAGAATTAGGTTTAGGAAATTAAAAAGTAGGAATAAAAAACTTGATCTTCTGATTTCTTATTTGAATTCAGGACATTGAGATAAATGGTATAAAATCGACAGGTTCTCCATTTTGGGACTTGTTTTGTTTCTCATGTTTTGTTACCTTACTTATTAATATGAGAGACAATTAATATGAAATGCATTTTTCGCGAATGACACTTCACTTTTATTTCGGTAGGTATGGCTAAACTATGGGCTAAACGAACAATGAGATCAAAGAGTATTTAAATACTACGTAATAAGAGGCGGGACTTCCATAGATACATAGCAAACCCGATTTTGTATGAAGTTTACTTGAAAAGGTATAACCCGTAAAATTTGAAAGTAAGTCTAAAGGCATTCAGATAGAAGGCAACTAGTGTCAGAAATAAAAAACATAGCAAACTTATTTTTTTTAATTTTTATATGAAAGTTGCGCCAAACTGAATGAGATTTCAAAAGTTGTACACCGGTTCAAATGGAATATATTTTTTTTAATTAAAAGAAAACTAAATGTATTAATCTTCAATGCCTAAAGTGAGGGAAGTAAATACTAATGTTCTACTTAATGGGACCAAGCTGGACCTAGTAGAATTCACAGCGTTTTGAGGTATCACAATAGATAAAAAGTTACAATGGGACATTGAAAAACTCGCAATTAGACTAAGCTCAGCAGAATAAGCCGTTAAAAAATGAGATAGTAAAACGATGTTGACAGTTAGTTTTGTTTATTTTATTTTCACAGCACTTTGCCAAATGGAATTTTTCTTTAGGGGAATTCTGCCGAAGTAAATACTATGTTTGTTTTTCAAAAAAGGGCCATCACAGCATTTTATACCTTAAGTTCAAGAGTTTCTCTAAAAAAAAAATGTGTGTGTACTTATGTACACGCGTTAGAAGTTATACTTCTTCGGCGTAATAAGATAAAAATCTTTTTAAAAACTAAAATGTCATCTATAGCTAACGTCATAGCTAACTTCATCATGTCGGTTTTTCGTGAGAGTGTGCGCGCGCATCGTAAAAATTTACCCTCATCATTTTTTCCTAACGCGCCAAAAGAAGTATAACTTCAAAAATTTCAAAGAAATTAATATACGAACTGTGAATCATCAAAATTTACATTAATTTAAAAGAAATTGTTATATACATCGTGTGAATGCGAGGAATAAACATAATCTTGCTGTTCTTGTGTCTCGTCTCCACAGAGTAAGTCATTCTTTTCTAGACCAATATTTACTTCTAATACAATAAACTTTCCGATTATACGAATGACTATCCATTAAGAAAATTTTAAAATGTATGAAGATGAAATAATATAAAAAAGGTTAGCCATTGCTAAATATGTAACGGATAAGAGTGCTTGGGATTAATTGCTCCTTATGCCAATCTCTTCTAAATAATAATGGAAAAAAGTCAAGTCCGCTGAGTTTCTTGCCGGATCTTCTCAGTGCGAAGCCGCGTTTCGATCCGGTAGTTTTTAGTTTGGTATAATAAAAAAAATGTCACAAGTGCCTCATGTAAGGTGTAAGCAAATTGGAGGATTTCCTTTTCTATTTCTAACAAATTAGTATATTAGTTGAAATACACCCGAGACCCCTAATATGCCTTTCTATGACGACTTTTACCTCCTTTTGATTTATATAGTCCCTATTTTACTATATCGGGTATCTTGATGCAAACTTAAACTTGACTAATGGCAGATGCTAACGTCCATTGCAAAAACCTTTTTTTAATAGACGTCAGCATTAAAATTACCGTGATAACAAAATTTAATAGGGTTTTTTGGCGGCAAACGTAGTGATTATATTCTCTTTGGTGGCATCGTAGATGAAGATGGTTGTAATTTTTTCATTATTACCAAATTTCGTGTTTTTATTGAGGGAAATTGGTTAATTTAGATGGGAATTAGATTAGTTTTATTCAGTGAAAGTGCACAAATGAAATAATCATGAAGAAATCAGTGTATCGTCTATTTCCACGCTCCCATCAAATCTCACTAGATGAGCTTGAGTAACGAAGCCACCGCTTTACTCAAGACCCTGACTTGATATGATTTTGTACGTAGTGACTAATGACTGTATAAGAATTAAATAATTTGACATTGGCAAAATAAGTCGTGAAAAACGATGGAAAGCCATATTTATAAAAGAAGAAGAAGAAGAAAATTTGAGAGATTTTAACGTCATCGAGAAAAAGATGGTATATTTTTTTTCGTAATTTTTTAATTTCGTGTACATATCTACTACCTATTGAACGCGCCAACTTACCAAAGTAGCCTGTATGCCTGGCCAGCTATGATACCCTCTAAGCCCAAACGTGACAAACAGTGACGTTATGGCGACAGGATTAAACAAGGCGGCCAATTAGGGCGACTCGTTGAGCTCGGACTTCAAGCACAGAATAATAAGAGCTAACGTACGTAGTTTATCTGTATTTTTATAAATTGAAATATAATAGTGATATCATTTGAATTAATTCGTTGTTAATTCGTATAATACACAGATTTCTTAAGTATCACAAAACAAATCGTAGTTTACAAGATAACCAAAAATTAAAATGATAAAGGCCTATCTACTTATGTATCCAGATATCACACTAAATAGGTGGCAATTGTTTATTTGATAACATTATGTGTGTCCAAAATTTAAATGAATTACAGAAGGAAAAAAATAAGAATCATAAAATAAATATCTACAGGGTTACTGGTAACTAACGCATAACCTTTCTAGGGCGTCTTTGGTACATCAAAAGCAACAACTTTTGTTCTACAACTTTTAGAAAATCGCGAAAAAAGAATTTGTTTTTCCATATATTTTGTTAGGAGATGATGAACTTTTTGAAGAAGGTTATCGTATAGTTTGTATCCCACCTACTAAAGGTATTACTTGAAATCCGAATTGAAGAGAAACATTTGAACGTACAGACCTTACGTACCTATCTTCACGTCAAGTCCGTCCAGATTATCTAGTCTCATGTGCTAGCGGAATTTTTAAATTTAGTTCCAACAAAATTCAACGAATCCGATAAAACAATTTATAGTTTATTATTAACTAAATGTTCATAATTCGGTAGTACTTCAAGAGTACCTTTAACGACATAGTGGATTCTAATTTCCAATATCGCTTTAATTGACCTATATATTAACCCTACAGGTTATTACAATTGGAACTAACATAATAAAAGTATGAACCTTGTAAAAGTGAATCCAACGTTATGGGTACGATAGGCATGCCCACAAATAGAATTGAAAACTCTCAAAATAGCCAGCGCGGAAGGATTTACAAAGCCAAGGACATTTTAATCATATAGGTACTCATCAAAAGTAACATGGTCAGGTGCGCATTTAAAAAAAAATGTAATTTATAAAATAGCCAAAAACCAATAGTAATAGTTGCAAGGAAAAGCATTTTCATTTGATTGCACAATGTAATTATAAGGATTAATCACAGATAAAGACATCGATCACAAAAATAACGATTATCTCCTTGTAGCTTACGACCCGGCTTTGTTTTATACAAAATTGTATTTTATACGTTGCCTTTTTTGACTTGACCCATTTGAATGTAAAATGATAAATAGAATGTGGTTTTCAACCAATAAAATAATAGAGAATGTTCTCATTCCAACTTGTGTACTTTTATGTAAGAACACGCATAACTTTTCACAATGAAAAAGA
>NJDC01003884.1:845310-859506 GCA_002245475.1 Calephelis virginiensis
GCAATGTGTGGTGAACAAGAGATTTTAGGAATTAGTTCTAGGGAAGTCCCTAGGAAATTTCCCCATCCCCATTAGGTATACCTAAGTACGTTTAAGTATCACGCATACTGCACAAAGCTTGACTAAAAAGTAGATAATCTTCGACCGTAAGTATTTTTTCAGTTGAAACCGAAACCGAACTTTCAGCCTTGATCTCAGTTTGCTAACGGCTAATGTTAATAATGTTTCTCTAAAGATGGATTTCCAGCAATCTAGATAGCTGCGTATCCGCCGACCTATCCTATACCTAATTGCCATACTTATCCTGTCCACAGATATGTTATTGGCAAGCGATAACATAAAAATTGATCAAAATATCAAGCTTGGACAGCAAGTTTTGGATTAGGATTGATTATTAATATTGGCCGTAAATTGCTACAAGTCTTGATAATGAAATACAAAATTATTGTGTTCTTACGGCCAATGTTAATAATGTATCTCAATCTAATGGATTTCAATCAATCTAGATAGCTGCGTATCCGCCGACCTATCCTATACCTAATTGCCATACTTATCCTGTCCACAGATATGTTATTGGCAAGCGATAACATAAAAATTGATCAAAATATCAATCTTGGACAGCAAGTTTTGGATTAGGATTGATTATTAATATTGGCCGTTAGACGGCATCATTATTGAAACCGTAGCCGGTTTTAATTATTACATCTTAGTACACTTTGCGCCCGCCGACCTTACATTAATTAATATAATATATAAGCTGATCCGGCAGACGTTATTCTGCAATTTTCTAATGAGATTTCACTAAAAAATTGGGGTGAGTCACCCTACCCTTATTATTTTGGGATATAATAACAGATTCTCAGACCTACTCAATATGCTCACAAAATTTCGTGAGAGTCGGTCAAGCTGTTTCGCAGGTGTACGGCAACTAACATTGAGAGACACGGGAATATTATCATATATAAAATGTTAACATCCAGAGCCTAAACTAAAAACTCTTATTGTCATTTTAATTATTTCGCTTTAACGAAACAGTAAATGGCGATCGTGGTTTTACCAAAATAATACAACTTTGTAACTTTCGAGAGAAATCTCAGTCATTTCAATAAGAGCCACGCAGTTCTGTATCTTACTTATTCTATATATGTGTGTGTGACTGTTATTTATTCTGTGTACTGGCGCTGTAGTTATTTATTTGCGATGATCAGATTCTTACATATTCTTTAGTCTTTAGTCCATGATTTAAAAAAGGAAAAAAAATAATAAACTCTTTTTCATTGCCGGTCCAAGGTTAGAAAAAAAGCGGTCGCTCTACGGTCTTGCTCTATGGACTCTGAAAATTATATAAGATGGCCACTTTAGAAAAATGCAAGTCAGTGTTGGTAGGTCCCTTTTTAGGGTTCCGTATCACTGGTACTGTGGGTACCGTAGGTCTGGCACTCGATACTCTCTGCCTACCCCGTAAGGGACTTGGCGTGAAGATATGTATGTATGTATGTATCAAATACTATACAATGGAACTATTATAGATTCTTCATGTCTGTCTGTTTGTGTGTCCGTAGGTCACAGCCACTTATTTCCGAAACTATAAAAGGTATGCTGTTGAAACTTGATAAGTAGATGTACGAGTACTATGAACCGCATTAACATTTACAGAAAACCGCTTTTACACAAAATAGTAAAATAACAATAGGTTATAGGGTTTCCTATATTTAGAACTAAAAAACAATTTTTTTTTATTCAATCCATGAGTGTGGGGTACATGTCGTCTTCAAAAATTATATTAAGGATTCTACAATATTTTTTTCTTAACTGAATAGTTTGGGCGAGAGACACTTTCAAATTGGCAAAATGTGTGTAACCTGTAACTTCTACAATGAGAGGACGAAAAAAACTAAAAAGTTTATTAGACCCTTGGTCGAATAGTATATTGGACGTAGAATAATTTCATGCAGTTTTTTAAATCTGATTTAAACAGATAATCATACATTATAATAGACTAATCAACATGTAATAGGTATCGACCGTGAACTCTATAACAACATTGTTATAAAGTTTGTAATTAATTATATACAATAAATTCATGATGTAGAAAACAGCAATACCCTAATTTATTGTTTTTCTAATAACGAAAATTGATAGTATTTTGTCTTTTGTCTATCATCATGTCATCTAGTTAAAACTATGGTACGTAAGTGAGTACCTAACTAAGCATACAAACATTTTTAAAAAACTATTCATTGTGAAAAAAAAATGGTAACCATTCTAGTAGTATTATAAATGCGAAGGTCTGTCTGCCTGTTACTTATTCACAGCTAAACTGCTGGACCAATTTCCGTGAAATTTTGCATCAAGTAGATAACGACCCGAACTGCTGGACCAATTTCCGTGAAATTTTGCATCTAGTAGATAACGACCCGAACTGCTGGACCAATTTCCGTGAAATTTTGCATCAAGTAGATAACGACCCGAATTCAAACAAAAGTTACCTTTTTTGCAAAAAAAGTAATCCGCAGAAGTACTAAAATAGGGCATGAAATTTCAATTAGTGGTAGCAAAAAATGATATTTCAGTTTTTGTTTTAACTCAAAAACTACCTATTTAAATACACTCTCTACACGAACGACGTACCCTGACCGCCGCGCGTCCACGTAGCCCTCTTCGCGGACGACACGGCTCTATATTCAACCCTCCGTCGCGGTAAACAAATAGGCTGCAATCTTAGAAACGCGGCCACTCTCCTGGGCGACTGGTTCAGAAAGTGGCGTACAGAAGTGAACCCCGATAAAAGTGCAGCGGTGTACTTTAATCGAAGTGTCCCAGCCGAACGGTTAACTCCCAGGCGTAGTCCGGGCACCATCAAATTGTTCGGAAGAGCGATCCCCTGGGAAAAATCAACAAAATACCTAGGGGTCACTCTAGAAAAAAATATGTCGTTCGAACCGCATATTACGCGCGTCACAAACAAGGCTAAGTTCGTACTTAGCCGTCTCCATTACCTTATTAATAAAAATAGTAAAATGTCACTTCGTAACAAAGTGACACTTTACAAAACTTGTGTTAGACCCATTTTAGCATACGGTAGCGTAGCCTTCGCGCATACGTTCCCGTCCCATATCAATAAGCTTCAAGTAGTCCAGAATAGGTTCATGCGAACTGCCACGGGCGCCCCGTGGTACGTTCGCAACGAGGACCTACATCGCGACCTCGATTTACTCACTATAGCGCAGCATTTCAAAGAACTATCGGAGCGTTACTTTGAAAAAACGGCTGCCCACCCGAACCCGGTGATAGCATCCGCGTGGGACTACACACCGGTCGCGAACGCTCCCTCCAATCATAGAAGACCTCGCCACGTGTTATCGGATCCTCCGGACCCAATAATCGCGGCAAACGCTATTCTCCCAACTCCAAACCGGAACACGTCACTTTAACATAACACTACACCGTCGCCGCCGGTCTCGGCGACGAAGACCTCTCTTGCGCCCGGCGCCTAACGCCGAGCGACGAGCCACAAATACTCCTCCACCAAGTCCACCCAGTAACCAGAACGCAGCACCCAGTCGAGATACGGTCTCCCGGGAGACAGCCCTTGGTGCTGGCATTGTAGGTAACAGCCCAATCCATCTAAATAATGATGTCTCGGGCTGAGCACTCTGCTCGGCCCACAAAGTTCGGTGAAGTTGTAAAAAATCGTAAGATTAGCAACAAGTTAGTCATACAAAAAAAAAACTTACATTTTTATTTCTGATCTTGATCTGTATTTACAAAGGCTTGGCTTCTAAAGGGTTTTTTAGACATAAAATATTATACAAAAAATAGATAGATAAAAATTTGCTGGTTCGGAAATTGATTTTTTTCATAATTTATATAATTTCTAAAAATATTTGAAAACTTTGAAAATTTCTAATTTCCAAAAGATTAATCTATATTAAGCTATAGTTGTGTGAACTTTTTAATCCGGGTGTCGTCCTAGCAAAAACGTTTGCTAGGTGCTTTGTAAAAATTACCACGTTACTTGTGTGCTAATTCGCGTATCACTACTTTAATACATGGTTGCTAATATATTTTTATTTTATTTTAGTCTGAAAAAATAAAAAGTAACATCTATGATAAAACTAGTGTTTGAGGCATTTACAATAAAGAGATCAAAACGTTCCTTTTTTAATATATCACATTGAGTTCGTAATGTGCAAAAACGTTTGAACGTACAGGTCCTCTAAGATATACATACATATCTTCACGCCAATTCCCCTTGAAGGGTAGGCAGAAAGTATCGATTGCCAAGTGAAATAAGTTCTCCGGTTCGGCTAGTGTCGAATAAAAAGTTACTGATTAAATAGGAATGTTTTCACACGTCATATTAGATTTGGAGCTCGCTCTGACCAAACCTCGAGTATCTGACCCCCCTCCTGACACGAAGACTGGATCCGCCCTTGTTTCTACCTATTCAAAGACTAAATAAAAGTTTAGTCTTTGAATCGAGGTTAACTGTTGTTACTAGTTTTTAAATTATAATTACGCATTAGAACATTTTACTAAACAATTGCTAATACTCTAGATGACAATATCGAAACGTGATTTGACAATGAAAATATGATAAAGCGCATGAATCACAGCACATGTTTGTATTAAAATATATGGTGATAAAGTATACAGTGGCCTTGTCCTGTGTTCGATATTATTGAATTAGAGGACATGCATTTCTAGCGATAATCTCGATATAATTTAAGTGCGTTTAGGTAATTCCGTTTCCGCATATATTAATGCATATCTTTCATCCATACCTAATCAAAAGCAGAAGGTTGGCGTATATTATATCAAACTATGATTTTGTGTCATGAATAGAACGCATTTTGTTGAGCTCTAGTTTTTTGCGCCTTCGCCAAAAAATCCACTGACTTCATCTTTACCAAAAAATGTTAATCAAACATTGAGTATGTTAGGAACATTAAAATAAAACAGCAGTCTATATTATTATAATATATAAAATAAGTTTATATGGCTGGAAAGAAGGTAAAAGGGTGCTCCTTTATACAGTTTTCTCTACATAATATGCAAAGCTTTTTTCAGATTTCGTATAATTATCACTTCGCTATTTGACCGCCTCGTTTGCCGAGTGGCTAGCCTACTCGCCTAACTACATCGACCAACCACTAGGCTCGGGTTCGATTCCCTACGGGGGCAGGCATTTGTGTGATGAACATTTAGATGTCTGCATTTCCGGGTCTAGTTGTTTATTGAATTTATTCTGGTATATATTTAAGTATTTCTATGTATTAGTATCGTTGACTTACACCCATTACAAGCATATAATTTGCTTACTTTGGGGTTAGGTTCAATTTGTGTGTCCAGGGATATTTATTTATTTATTATTATTTACTGAAATTAATCTAAGGTTTGACACTCATTCCTGTAGGATTACTCTTGAATCTCGATATCATGCGAATTGGAAATTGGAATCGTATATGTCACTAGAAGTACTTGTGAACACAGAATTAGGGGATTATTAACATTTAGTTACAAATAAATTCAACGAATAGGATAAAATAATTTACTATTTACTATTAACTAAATGGTAATAATTCGCTAGAATTGTGTTCAAGACTACCTAAAATGACATATTCGATACCAATTTCCAATAATGCATGAATCGAGCTTCGAGAGTAACCCTACTGGTCTCTTTGTCATTTCAGTTTTATCGTTAATTAATATTCATTCTCTCTCTCTCATGCCGTTTAGGACAATAAAGATTTTGGGGATATCAGGGGCTAGTTTTATTTATTTTGATACCAATATCTCAATTTAGTTTTACAGTGCTTATTTTCTAAGTCTTATTTTATTTTACTAGTTATACAACGTATGCTGATCATCAACATAATTTAATTACAATGTGTTTACGTAGTTGACTATCACTATTTCTTACATTTACTTTTTTAATTATTTCTACTGCATAAATAATATATCTACCTCTATTTTTACTGTTTCTCATTATATCTGATGTATTCTTTAACTTTATTTTATGTACTAAATCGAGCCTCGCGTTGGCATTGATAGAGCAATGTAACTGCAGGTGTGGTACCGTCTCGTCTATTCCTGGTTCGCAGGTACACGATGAGTTCTCTCTGCACTTAAACCTAGTTAGGTACTGGAGAACCCACCCTGTCCTATTATTATTTATGTAGTGTGGCTGTTAATGTTAATTTTGCGAACGACTCTGTACGTGGCGATCACACATGACAGGAACACTTTTGTGACTTAAGCAGTTTTACTTTCGCAGTGTCTTTTATTCCATTCACGAAGCGAGTCTTCACGAATGGCACCCTTCGCGAATGATACAGGCCACAACTCATTCCAGTTCCAGTTCGTTTAGCGCCTGAGCCCTTAGTCGTATCTTCGTATGTTCGGGTGGGTCTTCGCCGTTATCATCCTCAGAGACGAATGCTTCGGCCAGTAGTTGTGCTGATTTAACTGGACATAGTGTTGTTCCATTATGGAGAGGTAAATCTTCTTACCTGTCAAAAGGTACTGCAACCACCACGGATCCACGGCCTTATCTGTGATACCTGTAGCCATGATAATTGGCCTAACAACTCGACCAAAGACTGCTACGCATTTACAACATTTATGGTGTCTATAAGCCACGTTTATATTTTTACCATTAGGATCGCCATGTGCTTGATCGTAGTGTTACTACATAAAATAAATGAAAATAAAAAATGAACAATTTCTGAATGGTGAAAGTTGAGTATTTGAAGGACAAGGACTAAAAAAATTTAGTATGTATTCAATGGAAAAGCGTTGAATATTAAACTTTTTGCGTGAAATAAATACCAAACAGCAACCCTATTTTTTCAACAGTAAAACGACAAAGGTCAATGTTAAGGCTCTAGCCGATTCCAAAAAGCTACTATGTCATTGAATGTGTAATAAAAATTTAATTAGGTACCACTGCTACGATATACTAACAATCATTACAATGGAAATATAGTTTTTCTCATCTATATGTTAATTATATTTAATGAGAAAGATATTTTATGCGTTGTAAAAACTTGAAATACCTACGTTAACAAAAACCTATTGTAAAAACTTTTGTGGAAATGTTGGCCTCACTATAATTTTAAACATGTCATACTCGTACCCCATCCCTGCTAGTACTCATTCATATTATCTGGCGTGTTCCACTTGAAACCGTCATTATCAAAAATAATAGGAATAGACCTATTATTTTTGATAATGACGAAGTCGTGGCGAATTACAGCAAAACACGTGCAGTGTTTCAAACGGTTTGATACCTTCCCTGTTATCTTACTTTTAATCATATAAGAAAAAAAAATGCCGCTTAGCTGTTTTTCAAACTTCGTGGAGTTCAGTTAGGCTAGTGGGAATTCGTCTTTCGATATGTTTCGTCCTTGGATGAAATAACCTTCCTTAGTGCTATGTGAAAATAACAAAGACGTTCATCGAATGTATTTAACAAGACGTAATGGAAAAATAATTCTTAATTTGCTACCATATTCTATTCAACATACTTGTACAAAAAATACCTTATTGTATGAATATTCATAAGTACCAACACTGGTTGGTTTGCAACAAGATAGCTAAAGTTGAACCGGCTCTTTAAAAAATAAATGAGCTTTATGATTTGATTTATTACATTCAAATGGAAACACGCCAGTTGATATGGAATGCCCGAGGTCATAGTGGAAGTTTCTGGATTCTGATAACTAAGACTAGACAAGATATTTATAATTAATTTATTGCTTTTCAAATTATTTACTCCCACTATTTACACTATGCATTTGTTGGAATCATTTTGTGAAGCAGTAGGTCCAGCCTTCAGTAGGGACCTCTTCAACGGATTCTTGAAAATGCATTCCCCGCAATTTCTGGTATGGAGAATCGTAAACCTCTAAGTTTTTATTTTATTTTTGAGAATAAAAAGAATTCGCAAAGTACGACGTCCGGACTGTAAGGCCAAGGCGTCTTCAGTTCCCCATTTGAAGCCTTCCAATGTGCATTCATTTTCTAAGCAGATAGTAGACGCACGTAGTATTTATATATTCTTTGGTAGACGGTTTGTCGTGGTGCAGGATGGTATGATACGGCCATAGCTTGAACTTCTTCTAAGACACTGGGCAAGCAATGGTTTACATACTAATCTGCAGTGACTGTCCCTCGATTTTCAATCGTCTATGTTACACAATATCCAGTTTTCCCGAAGAAAGACTCAACTTATTTTGCCATAGCTCTCTCTCTCTTTAACTCTTTTTAAATTTTCTTGTCAACTCTTCAAAAGGAAATACCCATTCTGTTTTCTGGTTTTTAATTTCCGGTTCGAAACAATACGCCGAGGTTTCGCCACATGTCAAACTATACAAACCAATGGCTCTCCTTTACTAAATTTTTCTATAATTTTTCGGTACAACTCTACACGCAGTCGTTTTTGGTCTTCCGTTAAGGCCCCATATTTAGTCAGTCAGAAGAGCCAATCAGCGCACTCCCCCTTTCCATGATTACTATGAAATATTGCACTCTAGAGTAAATGTCTTAAGGCCCCATACTTAGTCAGCCAGAAGTGCCAATCAGTGCACTCCCCCGTTCCATGATTACTATGAAATATTGCGCTCTAAAGTAAATGTCATAAGCGCCAAATCACTATTTTTGACACTAAAAAAGTAATTTGAAAAAAAATATAAAAAACGGAAACAGTTATCTTTTAGGTATAATACTTATCTATGTTTATGTTAAATCTGGTGTCGATATTTTCATAATTGAAGTAGACAGTTGGGTTTTGCTTTCAAAAAATGGTTAACTTTTTGATTTTTTTCTATCGAGCAAAGTGAAATGAATCGTGTTTTGGAAACACTAGTCTTATAAAGCATATTAATGTTAATCTTGTGTATTTTTGTCGCCAAGATCCATAATTGCTTTGTATGAAAAAAACAGTATATTGCTGACATATTTTAGCATACATGGCCCCTTAAGCGCCAAATCACTATTTTTGACACTATAAAAGTAATTTGAAAAAAAAATATAAAAACTGAAACAGTTATCTTTTAGGTATAATACTTATCTATGTTTATGTTAAATCTGGTGTCGATATTTTCATAATTGAAGTAGATAGTTGGGTTTTGCTTTCAAAAAAGGGTTATCTTTTTGATTTTTTTTCTATCGAGCAAAGTGAAATGAATCGTGTTTTGGAAACACTAGTCTTATAAAGCATATTCATGTTAATCTTGTTTATTTTTGTGGCCAAGATCCATAATTGCTTTGTATGAAAAAAACAGTATATTGCTGACGTATTTTAGCACACATGGCCCCTTAAATCATGCGGTGCCCATCGAGTGCATAGCTTCTGAACTTTCAGTTGCTCATACAAAATGTTTTGCACTTGACGCACTCTAATGCTATAGTACGAATTTATTAAGAAGTAAATTTTTTGCTAGTCATAATTAGTTGTCTTATAATATCCTCATTAAATTCAGTAACTGCGTTCGCCAGTGTCTTTCACGTTTATCCTTATGAAGATGACATCGTCGAGATGGTGCTTCATCACCAAAATTGAAGTCTCTGGAAACTCTCTCTTGTTGACTTAAGTTGCAGCGAAAATCGTAAAGAATCATTGAGCGACACGATTTAGTTTCATTTTCGCAATATTCTATTTATATATACTTCTCCGTGTTGGTCCGGGCTCCTTTGTAGGATAGACAATTTGTCTTTCTTTGCAGGCTCGCAAAAGGCGAGCATGGGCTTGCCGTCACTAACACCGTGACATCTGACTAGGTGGTAGAGTTTCACGCCTCAGGTTGGCAACGCACCATTACCACCTTTGGGGTCCCTATGCGGCGTGAATTTCTTACCATCAGGAAATCCGTCTGCTTGTTAGCCTTCCTATAGTATAAAACAAAAAAAAAACACATTTACATATCTAAACCCCGCCAAATTGTAATAAGAAATTTAAGAAGTAATATGTTCCATTTTCAAATTGTGTTACCATTTTTTTATTTATTGTAAGTAACCAGTTCCAGAAACTTAGTACGCCCTACATATAACTAAATTGAGACAAGCAACGGCGGATCCAGCGTCGTGTCAGGAGAGGGGGAGGTCATCAGCCAAAAGTTATTAAGTTAATTTCAACTTTTATGTTTGCTATTCGTGAATAAATATGTTGGATAGAAAATGTGCTTGAAGTAGGTAAACTAAGCATGTTCATAATATTATGATGCAATTTACTTAGAAACACTTGTACTTTCCACACTATATTTTATTATTTTTTATTTTTATGGTTTAGCCAACCGGTTTCGCTATACAAGCATCATCAGGGCTATATAACAACTCCCTTGTCCCCCTCCTCCTCCCTCTCCTAACAACTCCAACTTGTTATATAGCCCTGATGATGCTTGTATAGCGAAACCGGTTGGCTAAACCATAAAAATAAAAAATAATAAAATATAGTGTGGAAAGTACAAGTGTTTCTAAGTAAATTGCATCAAGAATGGAATTCCACCAAGCACCGACGATAAGAAGTATAGAATCTATAATATTATGAAATACTAACTTTATAACACAAAAAAACTATTATAAAATTCAAATTATTAGTGGTTGTTTAATCTTTTGATTTATGTATTTCTGATACACCAATTCTTGTGTCTAGACCTTTGCGCAAAGTGTCATGGCCATGACACACTCTATATCTCATATAGTAAAGATATTATATGTTATAAGATAATGAACAAGGTATTCGCCCGGATTGGTAAAGCCGCCTTACCTATTCCTACAACATTACCACCTTTGATGTCTCTAGGCGGCGTGAATTTCTTACCATCAGGAAATCCGTCAGCTTGTTTGCCTTTCTATAACATAAAAAAACCTACAATTAGTATGATTCTAAAACTTACAAGTGTCAAACTATGCTTAATATGACTTTATCAACGAATCCTCCTTTGGTAAAAGATCACATCATCAATTCACCCATAAAAATGTCTTTCGGTGAAAGGTTATAAGTGGAAAAGTTCGTGGATTTAAGGGACTAAAGTTTTATAGACTGTAGTTTGTTTTAAAAGTTGTCCCTCAGAATATATTTAAAAACTAAAAATCGAATTTTTTGAAGAAAATAAATAAAAACTCCGAAAATAAATTACAATAATTATTTCTAGGTACTTAATTTTAAATTGAGAACGTCGAAATAATTTATTTTAACTTTTTTTCTATACAAGTAGTACCTATTTAAAACACTTTCTATTATTTTTGTTTTTTTTATTATTAAAACTATAATTATTTAATGTTCGTGATTATTTTAGTGAGCGGTGGTTATATTCTTTGAACTTCTAGACCTTTTTGTTATTTGTTTAAAGGCGCTCAAATAGTTGTAATAGTTCGGGAGTCGGGAAACATTGGCCCCATGTAAGTCCGGGTCCGCTGATGTAAGGTATCTTCACGCCCATATCTCCGAAATGGTGGGCAGAGGCACAACGCACCCACGACTAGCCGAAGACACCAAGTTACACAATGGGCAAGCCTATCGCCAACCGGGCACATATCAAATCTCGAGCAACGTTTTTTTTTATTAGAAAATGGAAAAACAGAATTTCCTTTTTGTTGCCCAAAGCGGAATTCGAACCCGGGACCTCATGCAGTCAAATCCAACAACTGTACCGCTAGACCATAGAGGCGGGTCTGCTGAACAGAATAGATGTCTGTTTCTCTGCCATTTAGCTCATAAGCCGCTGGTGATCGAGTATGTGCGGCAATTTGTCTGGGTAGGGATCCCCCGCCTTACCTGTTTTTGCCGCCATAATGAATGTCATGTTCCGGTCTGGAGGGTAGCGTAGCCATTAGACTTGCACAATAGGTCTTTCATCCCGGCTTCAGGACCGCTGTTCTATAACAACTATGTTTTGTCGGTTGTCTCTTACTATTAGAAGAGCCGTGTGCTTGTTCGCTGTCCTCTAACATAAAAAAAGCGATTCACACATGATAGAAGTGAAACTCTCTCTCTCTCTCTCGCTTTCTATTCAAACTTAAACTAGGAGAGTAGAGTAATTTAAGTTTTAGCCTGATTATGCTGTAGGTCTGTACCTAAATCTTATACTAAATCAAATATGAATATTACAATTCATTCAAATTATTCCCTATACAAGCTTCCTGTTAAGAAGTATTTTTAAATCATGATTGATCTTATCTTATCTTCTTATGTTAGTTAAGATAAATTTTCTGAAATTGTAATAGACACAAACGTTCACCAAAAATCTCCAGACGCATTAATGTACATTCCGATAAAGAAAATTGGTAGCAGCATATATATTGACTGTCTTATTAATAAGCAAAGACTAAGGTGAGAGTAAAGTTATGTTGAAAGTCTGTACCACATTATGATATAGATACCTGGTTGAAACTGAAGTAAGAGTACTTTAGTCCAAGTTTATTAATAATACAGAGTTTTACGTCTGTAATTTCTAAACTTCTACACTACCTACCTAGATACTCCAATCTCGAAAAAAGTGTGTTTTGAAAAAATAAGACCAAACTTGTAAAGAATACCATACTTACGTATAATATGTATTTCCCCGTGTTGGTCTGGGTCTCCGGTGTAGGTTAGACCATTTGCGTTCCTGTCAGGCAACTCGTAAGAGGCAAAGAACGGTCAAATTCGTCATTACAACAAGAAAACTGGTGGCAGAGTGCCACGCGACTACTTGACCGGGCACCGGGACCGCCATAGTAATAGTAGTAGGGGGTTATCTATTGTTTTCCCAAAGAATATATGCCATATTCAAATGCCAGAATTTCATTTGCCCGAATTTTTACTTGTCCGAATATTTTGTTGACCATAATTTACTTGTGACATATTCTTCTTCGCCCTAAAATTAGTATATGATACGAGTGCCATACGTATTGTCATCCATTTTATTAATTGCAATAATATTATTCAATAGAATATTTGAATGCCTTACAAAAATTTATATTTGCGTTAAGTAAAATGACAATTGTAATAAATGTATCACAGTACGATTATGCATTTCTAATAAATGTATCACAGTATGATTACATATTATAGTTGTTTCTATTTCTAGCACATATTAATCTAGTACTTTTTTACAGCCAAAATCGCTTCCGTTCATATTTAACCTAACGCCTTTGTTCTAAAAAGCGATAAGTTTTCTGGCACTTCGCCGGCCGCTGCCGCGGCACGCTTGCTTCGCTCGCTCGGTTCGTTCGTAGTCTTTCATGTTCTAACCTACCCAAACTAAACCATACCTAAATCTGTTGATCTTTTAGTATAAAACGAATTTATGTTATTTTTCTAGAAGTTAAATCTCTCTGTGGTCGCTTCTGTGGCCTCTGTGGTCTAGCGGTCCGGGTGTTGGACTTGACTGCACGAGGTCCCGGGTTCGAATCCCGGGTCGGCCAACAAGAAGAAAATTGGATTTTTCCAATTTTCTAATAAAAAAAATGTTGGTCGGGATTTGAAATGTGCCCGGTTGGGGATAGCCTTGCCCTGGTTGTGCCTCTGCCTACCTCTTCGGGGATATGGGCGTGAAGATACTTTTTTTTTCCAGAAGTTATTTTGATGGTAAATGATGATATGGATTGTGATAATACGGCTTACAATCAGGCTAGCAAATGATATTATCGAAATTGACTTTATGGGAAACAAAGTTTCTATGTGACTAATATAGTAACAATGAGTATGATATATGAAATTATGAGAAACAATATTATGTCGGTTGACCATCATAGCAGATGAAATTATGGCAAATGGAATTCTGGCAAACGGGTGTAACCGGTAGTGGGGTACTTGTCGGTAGACTGGTATAATTGGTCAAATACTCTCGCAACAGGACAGCGCGCCTATGGTTATTATAGGCCACGGTCATTCATCAGTAGAGCCATGTGCTCGTTCGCTGCCTTGTCAGATAAAAATCGCACCTACTTTTAACTATTTTCACTGGAAAATACTACAATTTGCATCGCAGAACCCTCTTAGGCATAGTATTGGAAACCGGTATTTTGAACAGGAATCGAAGTACAAACATTCTTCGAACGAAAACGAAAAAAAATACCGGTTTTTGTGAACGGAAATGCAATAAATACGCTTTTTGTGGTTCCGTAGCCAAACGTAATCCTTATAGATTCATTATGCCTGTCCGTCCGTCCATATGTCACAGACATTTTTTTTAAATCCGTAAGTGT
>NJDC01003888.1:19716-44566 GCA_002245475.1 Calephelis virginiensis
GTACGTATTGTTCAAATCATCAGAAAATTCAAACATGGACTTATTGGCATGTAATAAGCCCGCCGTACTTTAATCTGACACGCTCGAGTATATTTTCAAGCCAAAAAAAATTAGACTGACAACCCTACATGCGCGTCTCTATGTAGAGATTTGATACATAATGGAGGTGTTCAACAATGGTACAGGGTATTACCCATACCTTAATCTGACGCGCCTGAGTTAGTCCAAAAATCCCCTCGTGGGCTCCCCTACTACTATGCAGTTTGGAAAATACAAACCTCAACATCATTTTTATCTATTAAGTATGAAGATCTGTTCATAGATACCCCACACATATGGGTTTGATGAAAAAAAAATGAGTTTCGGTTCTACAGATATAAAGAAAACCCCCAGAATTCGTTTTCTTTTTATCTGTGAAGAATTCTATGAATTCTTTGAATTCTCCACGGAATACATCTACTTGCCACGTTTCAACACTGGGTACTTATAATTAGTTTCGAAAAAAAACTGGCTATGACATATAGGTGGGTACAGTCAGGCAAGTAGACAGACATACATGACGAATCTATAACAGTTCCGTTTTTTGACATTTGGATACGGAATCCTAAAAACCGAGCTCTTAGCTTTAGTTGGTAGAAAGTATAAATATACTCTTTAACAAGAGAGTTGATATTTATCTCAGAAAATGTTACGGAATTGATAGGTAAACGGTATTCATATTTTACCAAAAAAATGGTTTAGATCTCAGTACCAATTATCGTTTTTTTTGTCTTATAAATAAAATATCGATCATGTAGACGCCTCACCATATACTTAATACCCGATAACCGCCACCTATGCACTAGAGATGTTACTAGCACAATGTATTCTAGATCACTCTTCGACCCTCCATCACGAAATAGGACAATGGCGAACACCAACACTACATATGACGAGAGGAATTGCAGGTAACGTAGTGGTATTAATCCGGATGTTATGTTCTAGCCTCTAGTTTTGACCAGCAGCACTAGGTATGTAACCTTAAATTAAACAAGTATGGTTGCGGGCAACAACCAGTAATCCTCAAAATATATCTTTGTATTTAAGACCATCGTTCACGTCGCTAAAGTAATTCCTAGTCTATCTCCATTCCACTTACTCTCTCACTCTACCTCCACTTCCTCTTTATTGTTTTCCGCGTCTCTTACGTAACTGGTTTTTTTCTTTTACAGAAATGATTTCCAGCTGTTCAATTACACCATCGACCATTATTATGAAATAGTAGAAGACAGCGAGACCAATATTCAAGGGTGAACGTTTAATTAGAATATATTGATTCATCATCATAGCACGTCATAAGCTCTAATAGTCCTGAAGACGTGAAAGCCACGAGGCGAGAAGAAACCGCGGAGTCACGGGAAGACTGATAGAAAAGATATACTACGCATGTTTATAGTTATATAGCTTATTGTAATGGCTACAGTAGAATCTTAAAGATGTGTCACTTTTAACATAAATAAGTTGTTAAATTGGTTCAATAGAGGGAGCTATTTCAAAAATGGAATGATAATAATATCGGAGATACAACTACTAACAGATTTATCCATCCATCAGCTGTGTGCTTGTTCAACGAACTTTCACATAAAAAATGACGACTGGAATCTGGATATCTAAAGGATCAGACATTCATTATAATATGGAAGGAACTATGACGAATATAAAAATATTACCTACCTGTTACATTAACGTATTGACATACAACACACAACTGCGTTCATAACAAAGCCGCAACTTTTCTTTTGCAACGTTTCCCTTGGTATCATTCCCCAAACGCACACTAATTTTAAGGCCCCTTATGTCCGTCTCATGAGACAGAATACCGCCTTCATCTTCATCCATACCATCCCAACGTTGTTGCATATATTTTTAGATATACGTTATAATCTAATATTTTCTATTATCTATTTATATGCGACTACAAAAACTTGAATTCGACATAGATCAGTTTGATTCTAACGTGGCCATATTATAGATACATATATTACTAACATGTTTTAACTAAAATGTTATTGTTTGAAATATATTTTATAAAACAAAATTAGGCCAAGGACAAGCGATATAAAGTTTAAACAGAGCTAATACATGTATCTTCTTTAGAAATACAATATTTCTTTCAAAAAAATGCCTAAAAGAAAAAAGAACTTGAAATGCCGGCCACGCAACTGTGATATTTCAGCTATTGCACTTGCAATTATTATCAAGTGACCCACTTGCCTGCTTGCCTCCTTTTCTATAAAAAAAGAACAATAAATAAATTACAACTTTGGTTAAGGTTTCGACAGGACTTGTAGGCCAACATTTTATAATCAATATTTTATTTCGCAACCCTAAAAAACAAAAAATAGCGGCCCTCTATAAAAACGTCATAAACAAAACACTGTTAACAAATCAAGAACGTTTGTTAGATACTTATAGAACTTCGTATAAACTTAATATCGTTTAAACTTGGCCATACAATAGTTACTGTCATTAAGGATAACATAGCCGAGCATTTTAATAGAATTTTGTCAAAAACCAAAAAGTCAACGAATTATTTAATAATAGTCTTTAATTGCAAATCTGTTTTATATTCATAGTTGTACCTATTTATTAACTAGCTTAAACATTCAAAGTTGTCAGTGCATTATTTATTTTATTTAATAGCTCTAGTGCTTCCGTAGATTTAGGCAAATTAGTCAAGAAAATCTTGTCAATCTATTATTATTATGTTATAAGAATATATACGTACGTCTTTATAAATAAAAAAAACTTTATAAAAGATTTTGTGTAAGATTTCATGAAAAACGGTTTATTAAATTATTGTTACTTTTACGTATATTTGGAGTGCAATTTATAGTTTTAATATGTTTGAAATAATTGGGGAACAATTTAATTAGATCAGATTGTTTAATTTGATATTAATAACTTGATTTTTAAGATGTTATTAGGATGACGTAAATTTACCAAGGTTTTTACAATTCCAAATAGTAATAGTCCAAAACCTAATTATAATATGACGCCATTTCACATCCTAACTCTATATTAATTTTTCAAGCCTAAAAATCTATTAAAATAGTTGTCAAAGGAATTCACTTTAAGGATTATGAGCCCACATTAAGAATAAAATAGTTTTTATTCAATGTATTGTAGGTACTTCAGACCAAAATATATTAACATTCTCAAAGATATTAACGTTCTTGGTTTAGATGACTTTCTAAAGTAGATATCTTATAAACATATAGCCATGGACAACACTCAAACTAAAATTATTGAAAAATGAAAGCTTTAGCTTTTATAGAGTTGCTTAAACTAAAGGAGAAATATTACAAATTTGAAATATAATTGATATATAGCTACCCTAATTTTCAATAGCGGAAAATATATAGCTTTATTTCTATCCGGACTTCTAATCGTTTACAGTCGCTCTAAAATAATTTTAATAAACTATAGCACAAGGTTTTTTGATATTTATGGGAGTGGTAAATCCGTTTATATTGCACAAAACACTATGAAATCTTGATTGTTTCTCTAGCGATGTTTATAATATCAAAGTACAGTCAGACTATTAATCATTAAAAAAAAGTTTTTCACACATGGAAAAAATGTAAATACGTAAATTTTAAGCAATTTTAAAAAGGGTAATATTTTGCCTTACTTTAGATAATACAACTCATTACACATGACGTAGTTCCTTATATTTATTAAATAGTTAAATTAGTCAAATGATCCGTTCATATGGTTAAATTAATATTGCAATCTATCTATAGAATATTATTGACTATATTGTAGTATGATTATAGTGGCAGTATAATATTAATATGACAAATACCCAAATTCAAATTCAAAGTTAGAATAGAAGTTTTAAACTAATTTAATATAAAATCATAGAACAGTACAAACCGATATTTAAATTAGCATAAAATCATTGTTTTTATTGTTGTAAAGTATTTTTAATTTCAATTGTTAAATCTAAAGTCGTTTGTACATAAGTTTTTTTTTGTTTAAATAATGCAATTTGCATACAATATATATTGCCTACTATTTTTTTTGTTATATTAATCTCTTATAAGTGTTATTCAACTTTAAACATAAAACTATACAAATAGAGTATCGTGTTTCTATAATCTACTATTAATAGACGACTTCGAACATTTGTTAATTAACTTTATAGTAGCCCATAGAAATAGAAGTACTAATATTTGAACCAGGTTAATTTTAGATCATAAAAATTAAACACACATTTAAATAATTAATAGTAACGAAAAGTTACTAGTACTACTAAAAGTAGGCAGTGTAATTATTCTACCTTTGTGACGTTTCTGACGATCGACTTTATTGTGTAAATTTTAATTAACTTAAAATTACTGATCAATCGCAGCAATCGCTTTCAATTTAAGAAATATTTTAATTATATTACTAATGCAAACCTTTTAAGTCACATCATCAAATCTACTAACAGAAGTAATAATATTAAACTATTGAGTAGGGCGAAGTTATCCTATTTTATTTGTCCTGTCAAACTGAACGCATTACGGTGGCGTTACTGTACTTAGCACAGAATTTTCAATTACTTTGAAACTTTATTAAAAACAACTAGATGTTTATTAAAAACAACTACAATGTCTGTTAATAGTATCTTTGTTAATAAGAATTACCTACTTGGATTTATACAAATAAAACTTTTATGATATAATTTATACACAAATAAAACTTTTATAATATACTTTATTTACTTACAAATAAAACCTTCAAAGTTTCGTATCTAATTGATTAAATTTAACAGATAATATGGGGTTTTTATGAACTTTTTATGCACTTTAATTTATAACAAAATAAAATGTTAACTTTTTTGCATTTTATAAAAAAAACATTTTGCTAAATTTTTCTTAAAAACTATAATTTTTGCATATCTAGGGTTCTAGGGTTGAATCTTTTATCTACCTAATTCGCTGCTACTTACTAAAAAGTTTTACAAAATTTTTTTGCTGTTTTAGTCGCAACTCTTAAACTAGCTATCTCTCAGATTTCAAAGTTATGTGTAGTGACTTATTTAGTACAATTAAAACATTTTGTAAATATAGATTAGATAAGTTTTTGAAATGTCAGTAATTTAAATGTTTTAAGAGTTATGCTGCGGCAACACTACACTGCAATGAGTAATTATTTAATATGACTTTACATTATCATCAAAGGGTCGAAGCTTCGAACTGCTAGCCCGCGGCGTTACTTGCGTTATTATTGGTGCTACAGGAATATTTTTTGGGATAAAAACTATCTTGTGTGGTTATCCAAGTTACCCTCTATGTGTGTGCTAAATTTCACGAAAATCGGTTCAGCAATTTTTGCGTGAAGGATTTTTTTATAATACTTTAGCTTCATTTATAACATAAGTAAGATGACGATATGCTGTGAACTTAAATACGCAAACTATATATGTAGGTATATTGAACTCATCCATTCCAATCACATTAAGTAGTGTTGCCTCAGCTTTATGAGGTGTTTTGGTACCACATGACAAATTACTATCCAAAGATTAAAGACATTTGAGCGAAAGTTCTATATAAATGGTATTTAATAAAATTATTGCCGTGTGGTATTCACACCAATGATCAAAGTTTAGACCAAATGATGTAATTGCTTCTAATGACATGTTAAGTAGTTTTATGGGGAGAATGTTAGTTCCAGTGAACGAAAACAATCTAGAAACAGTCCATTAAACATTTCGCCAAAGAATTCATAAATAAATTTATAACTTTTGAATAACATTTTGAGGCCAGACTAAAAAAGATACTTAAAGATACTGGCATGCACTTGCACTGGTCTACCCTCGCCAAAGAATTCATAAATAAATTTATAACTTTTGAATAACATTTTGAGGCCAGACTAAAAAAGATACTTAAAGATACTGGCATGCACTTGCACTGGTCTACCCTCTGAACTCTTTGGTGGGGTCTTTTTAGCGACTGTTACCGTTGTATATTTTTTCGTTCACTGGTTAGACCAAATAAAATGGCCTACAAGTTTGCAATGCATTGGTGCTATATCGCATAGGTTCTGATCTCATATCAGTGATCATATCACGTCGGAGTGATGTGCTTGCGTACACTCAGCTGCAAAAATCAAAAACTTTAATAAGACTGTGTGTCCCTGGCAAGATTTTTATAAAAATAAACAGACCTGGAGTAAAAGAAATGGAATAATATGATAATGGTCCGTTACGTTATTAAGAAATTACCTACCGTTTATAAGCTCACTGGTAATTGATAGTGTTCACTAACAACGGAATTTAACAAAATGTTAACTCCAGCCTTGTATTTTTAAAATTAATGTTCCACCCGTGTCATGCAAAAACAATCCAACCAAATCCTTAATTTATTAATTTACTAAATAATAGCAATTAGTGTAAACTCATCCTAATTAAAAATATATTTTTTTCAAAAATAATAAAAGCAAATTGAGGTCATTGTCCAAAAAATCACTGCTGAATTGTTTTACACACCTATCTTAATTTTAAATATCTATATTTTCGCGTCTAATTGCCGTGAAGGCATATTTCAAAATTGGTTATGACGTAACCATAATAAAAATACAGACACAGATATTTTGAATTTTACATCAAAGCAACAGAGAACAATTCAGCTTGGTTTTAGTTTTATCTTAAACCGACTAAACGTTACGCTATCTCTCTCAATATCGTCTACTGAATGTAGTATAGAAAGTTATTTTAGATGCGTGCTATCTTTTCCCAATGAAACAAAAAGAAAAATGATGAAACATTTAAGGCATATCAGATTAGTCCGGACATGTCAATTGGTGACGTTTTTAATCAACGTATTCCGACGAATAGATTAAATAATTACTAAAAGTGTTTTGTCTCTTTCTATTATTTTCATTGAAAGATAGTGATAGCCTAAAATTAGAGGGTGCTCAACAAAATGACCACCAATGTCCTTGCGCCTTTTCAATTTAATGAAAGTCGCTATATGTGTTGAAAAAATATAACTTCAGGTAGGGACCTAAATACAAAGGATTTTGTTTTTAATTGTTTTAAAATATTTTTATAGGAATGGTTTTAATTAATTATTAGATACATTTTAGTTATAAAATCAGAATTACAGTTTTATGCACTTTTATCTATATTTAAACAAAAATTGTCTTATTTAATTATTTCAAATCATTAACAATATATTTTTTTAGATAATATTCAAAATTTCTAAATAAAATTAAATAAAATTAGGTATAAAATAATACCTACATAATAAACAATTTTGCAGCTGAATGTACTTAACAGTTTAGTGTTATAGATTGCAAATAATATTGTGGTTGTGTTACATAATCTTAAAAAAGTTCTATTCTTAGTACTTACAGCGTAATAAAAGAAATTCAAACATTATTTAATGTGTTTTTTTTAACTACGAAGTTATAACCTTACGATGGAGACTTAATATTGATTTGATCCAACGCTTACCTTGCAGGTACTATTTTTTTAATCCGATCAATAAAAAGGCATTAAAAAAGTTTAGCTTTGAAGGTTTTGTTGACGCCCGTGGGCGGTTGTGATCTATTATCATCTAGTGAACCACTTGCTCTTTCGCCCATTTACCTATACCTATAATCTAAAAAAAATTAACACATTATGAAGTCCATCGACCTTACAATGTTTTCGTTTTTCGTATGTTTTAAACAAAAACCAGCTTTCAAACTAACGATCCGAAAGAGCAGACTTCTTGCTATAGTTCAGGAAAAACCAGACGCAGCCTAGGCCAAAAGCCAAAGAGGACCACTCTCCACCGCCAAACTTGACAAAAAAAGACGGATTTCTGATGGAAGAAATAGTCACTAAGACACCTTAAATGGTAACGGTGCGTTGTCAACCGAAAACAAACATGTTAAACCTGTTGCATAAATATGCAGGATATCCTACCGTTCAGAACACGACAATGGCGAGAACAAACGGCATAGCGACAAGAAATCAAACGGTAAGGAGGTTGTACAAAACAAGCAAGTCCTTACAAAACAACCTGGTTGGACAGTACTTAGTCTAGTTGGACCATAGATGTAGAAATGAGTTGGACCATGTTACACGAAAAGAGTTCAATCCACAAAAAAACAACTAAGAATAGTAATAGTTATAAAACTGCAAAACTCGACTTCGATTTCTTTGACTTCATCGTTAATGAACACAAAAATTGAGTATTTTCGTCGCTTTCCTTGGGATCCCATCATCAGGTCTTGATTAGATAGCGATGGGACCATAAATTAGGTGATCGAATGTCGGCATCCATCCGTATTTGACACAGCTACCTCTAAGGTAACCATTATCCCCTAAAATCAGGAACTAATGATGAAATCCCAGAGAAATCAAGGTGAATACTAAACTTTTTGTACTTCAACGACAGAACATTTAAATCGTAGTCTGTTTTTTGCATTTTTACTGCGCTCAAACCATTGGGTTAGTTGTGATCTACATCCTTATAGGAAATCCCGGTCCACTTAAAAACGACGAATCAACGCCAATAAAATAAAAAATACCAAAAACATATCTTTATTTCGTAATAAATTAATATTTACACACTAGTTTGTACTAAATGCACTGGAAACTGGGGTAAGTACTCCCTCTTTTCAGGTACTTTGGAATTGTTTCTGAAAAAGAAATATTCATTTGCTTATTCAACAAAGATATACGTAGATCTACCTAAGTACCTAAAGCCCACTTTGGAGTAAAAAAGTACAAATTCAATAATACTTTTTTTATGATATTGTAAGGCAAACAAGCAGACGGATTTCCTGGTGGTAAGAAATTCACGCCGCCTAGAGACACTAAAGGTGGTAATGGTTGCCAACCTGAGGCCGGGATGTCAGGCCCCGAGCAAAAGTAATTTTACTAGTTATCTTATCCTCCAAACCGGAACCGGTCAGGGGCAAGCGCTGGCCAAAGATTTTAATTCATAACGACGGTGATCCCTGGACCAAGGAGTCATCACTGTTGAATGAGAAGAAAAGAAGATTATTTGCCTAAAGCCTTAAATAGAAAACCTATAAAAAATGACAACTTACACATCTATCCTGCTCTTTCGTTTAGGCGTATCTTGTATGTCAATGGGGTCAGTGGTTATGATAACCGGCCGGACCGACCCAAAGAAGTCAGTGATAGGCACTTCATTAGGGTCCCTTTTGAAAAGGTCTCTTCGTACTCCTACCGTAGATAAACACGCACTTTTTGGACACACAGCTAGCTGAAATAATTATATTATTAGAATTTTTATTACACATTTCCTCCACAGTTTAATGTTGTTCCAGTGTTGGTCTGGGTTCGATGAGTAAAATCAACCACCTGTCTTTATGCTTTGCAGCTCATAAGAGGCGAGCATTGAATATTTGGATGTCATCAGCCAGATCACTGGTGGAAGAATGCTATACAGCAACTTATTCGACTAGAGATTCGACTGCCATGTTCGGTTTGGAGGGTAGGGTAGCCAGACTTGCAAAATTGTCCTTACAATCCGGCCACAGGACAGCGACGTACCCATAACATCTACGGTGTCTATAGGCCACGGTTGTCTCTTACCATCAAGAGATTTGTGTGCCTCTTTGCTGATCTCTCGCATTACATAAAAATAAAAAAAAGCAAACGAGTTTTCTACTTAAAATCAATACATGTATATCCGTTATAAACTTAATTGATCTGTTGCCAACCTAAAGTTAAGAGAAGGCCGCGATCCTCTAAATTGGAATGACAACGACGTGCACTGATGCTACAGTTATAAGAAAATCCAACAAAAATTAACAAAATACTCACAAACTCTGACATTGTCCTCTTGCTGTTGGGATGAACATTTTCTAAGAATTCAAGAACGTAGTATGTGTACCTATCAATAATATACACACCAATCGCAGAATCCACATGATGCTAAAATGTAAACAATTATATACAATAATAGCATCTACTCTATCTAGCAAAATCTTTATATTCTATGTGTTATTCTGATGTACAAACTACATTAATGTGAAGTTTTATCTATATCCATCCAGTAGCTTTTGTAAAAAAGTAACAAAAACCCGTCTATTTTTAAAACTTTCGCCTATATAATATGTATGAAGTTGGATAAGATATATGGAATTGGTAGACACAAAAACAGATTTCCTGATGGTATAAAATCTAGTACACAAACATTGTCTGTAGACAACAAAATTACAGATGATAGACAATTTAACAAAGACCTTATTAATTTACGTATTACCGACAGTCCTTTGTACAATGCCTGTATGAAGACAGAAGAGACATCAGCCTCATCCTGTCTTTATCAATGGTCATCAACATAAACGAAAAACTCATGTTTTATTAATTATAATTAAAAAACCAGACATCAGATTATAATAAAATGAATACACCACCACCTTGGAATCATGATTTATCTTTCTAAAAAAGAAACATCAAAATCTATTGGCTATTTCCGTGCAATAGTGTAACAAACCTACACACAAGAATATACAGTCAAATAGAGAACCTCCTACTTTTTTAGAGTCAGTTAAATAGCAGTAAAATTAACATTGAAATATGAAGGTTTACAAAATTATTACATACGGAAAGTGAGTCTTCACCGACTAAACTACTAGCAGTAGCAAGTATATTAGGTGAGTAGAACTTCTCGTACATTGATGATGCTTGACAAGTGTCTATAATGAAGAATATTTCATTATATCTGAAAAGAATTGTATTTTATAATTTAGTAATAAGAAACTGTTGCTCGGGATTGGATATGTGCCCGTTTGGCGATAGACTTGCCACTTATCAAAATGTGGAGCTTATATCCGGGCATTAGTTTCATATTGAAACAGTCCCATAAATAAAGTTAAAAGATCCCCTAAAGTATAGGGGCTCTTGGTGAAATTGAGCATTATTGTCTTCGGCTAGTCATGGGTGCCCTGGTTGTGCCTCTGCCTATCACTTCGGGGAAACGGGCTTGAATATACTTTACTTCAGTAAGTATAAAAGAAGGTGATTATGCAACCAATACACAATGCATCTATAATATAATATATAATAATATATAATATATATAAAAACAAATCCCCATTTCGCATGGTCATCACATCATACTTGAACAGATGGACCACTTATTGCTTATTCTTTTTTTGTTGTATTGGTTATTGTCAGGACATGGATCAAATGAAGAGAAAATCCGGAAAATTGGCAGGTAAAGTGGAAAAAAACAATACTTTAATTTTTTGCACATTAGCTACTATAGCTTAGCGATACAAAGTTTGCCGGTTCGGCTAGTATCATTTAATAACATAGTGACAGATTCATAATTTTCAGGGTTAAAAATCATAACTCATTAAGAGAAACTGAATTTCCACTGCACAGCATCTAGAATAGATATTAGTACAGTTGCATACCCACTAACCATAATATATCTGTGTACTAGGAAGATAAAATGAATTGGAACTTACTCATCCTGCCTACCTGCATCGTATTAACAATCTTTTGATCATTTTTAGGACACAGGCAAAAACTATCCAAAAAATCTTCTTGGTCATCATAAATTGAAATTTAAATTAGTGACCGACTGAAAGTTCAGGTTTCAACCAGTTTCGGCTATAAAACCTAGTGGCGACTTTAGTTTGGGTTGCGGTGAATCGCATTTGCTTGTGAATTATTGTTTGTCATTTTTTGTATGAAGCCTTATTGTAATAACTGTGTAACATGACACTTTAGGATATGTTGACCCTGATACTTTTTTGTTTATACAACTATTCCCTATCCTTATTAGTAGGAATAATTGTGCGCCGCTATTTTATGTTTTTTTTTCAAAATGGTGGCACGCTAATTCTTACTTATTATACCTAATTTGTGGTTGACTAAGCCACACTAAAGGTTAACCCCTAGCCCTAAATCATTATAAAGAGTGTTCTCTTTCATTACAGATCCGCAACTCATCTATGATACTCCATGGGTGATGGTGATCACTTTCCATCAGGTGACCCACTTGCTTGTTTGCCTCCTCTTATATAAAAAACAGTTATTACCTTCTCTTTTGCCACATTTGTTCCAATGCATCTGCAAGCTCTTGACTAGTAATTTCTTCTGAGTCTTGAAATTTCAAAAAACCATCACCTCCATGTCCAGTTAGGTATATGAGAATATTACTACCCTCATTGGTGAGGAGACGTTTAGACCTGGGTGTATCTGGAGGTACACGCCCTGTCAACAGCCTAACAAAATTTTCAACTGTCACCTGTAAATGGAACAGACAAGTAATTGGAATACAAATAATAATAAATGCAAACTTTGTGAAAATGTTTTTTAAGAAGTTATTCAGACATTAATAGTAACTATAAAAAAAAGCAGCCTGTCTTTCCCTAGAAAGACAGGCTGCTTTTTTTTCTGATCTTGGAAGGAGGCTAAATTTATTTGTTGTTTCTGCATTTTATACAAATAAATTTCTTTAACACAATCATTATATAAAGTATTAGGTAGATAAAAATTTCAATAAAGCTAAACTTAATAATTATACTTATGTTCTTCTGTTACAAATCTTTAATTTATTTACATCTATTGATCAATATGAACAAAAACATATTTGAAATTAAAATATATTATGCTTGTTATTGTTGTCCATTGTCAGCTCTTCGTAAAACTTCCAAATATTAATATTTTTAAATGAAGTAACACTTTTACTGTTTACACATCACTTATAACTTATTATTTTTTTAAATAGCCTACCCTTTCACCTCTTTCTCCGACGTAGTTTAAGTTTTTTCTCTGATGATGCTATTATTATGCTGTAAATCAATTTATGTTTAATAAACAAATAAGTACTTAAAACATGGACCTACATTTACCACATTGTAAAAGTATATGGCCACATAAAAGTTAGGTTGTTAAAACCCTTGCTTTTGTTTTTATACAGTTCAAACTATAGTGATAATAAAAAACATATTTTGCTAAAATAACAATGCTGTACGCAATCCGCAAAAGAAAAAAAACTAATGCAATAGAACTTACCTCATAGCCTCTATAATCAACTTCAACATCATCTCCATACACATTAATTTGTTCATGAGCGTTGTTGAATATAGTCGCAGGACGTGGGTTCCTGGGGTTACAGGCCATATCATCCGATATCATCAAAATTATTTGGCTGTCGGGAATGCCTAGCCGCTTCACACTGCGGTAAATTGATAACACATTCGCAACATGACGATAATTAAACCAAAAACGAGATGTATCTACTAACACAGCCCAATTATTCGTATGATTCGATTTTTGGAATTCTTCAGGGATCTGCAAAACAAACTTTATGATAAATAAACGGCAAAAATTTAAAATGTTTATAAATAAGTATTTCACTACCTCTAGTCCTGTAATAAGCATCAAGTTTAGAAGTAATCCATAAATAATTGTTTTTATATAAGCCATTTCTAATTTTTATTATTTAATTTAATCCCAAATTCCATTAATTACATTATCTTTCCAGAAAATATGTACTAATTTTTATTTAGGTACCTAATCGTTTTTGTTTGTCTTTTGTCAATGTCAATTATCAAACAGTATTGTCATTTGTCATTTACAATGGTCATTTACCTCCTCTTTTGCTAGAAATCGGCCGTTATGGACAGTTCCTTTACTCTTTGAAATCAGCTAAAAAATAAATGGTGTTGAAGTTGGCTGAGCACTTTGCTCGCCCCTTAGCCCGGTGACGTTGTAAAAGTCGTTAGACGTACACAACAGTAGTCATTTCGAAAAAAAATAAAAGGAAGCGGTCAAAGGGGAAAGGCGCGCTTTTTGAGAGTATAATTCGTTTGTTATATAAAGACCATTCAGAGCAAAATTTTGTGTACATTTGAGGCAACAAGGGAACACACGTTGAAACAAATTTCATTATCTTAGAGGTCAATGTTGCCACCTTAGTGATTTTTTTTTCACTATATTTATTATAGTTAATTAACGATCTGAAATAAAAATATAAAAATAAAGTTTGACAGTGCTCCTTAAAATTAAGTAGCCTTAGATTTCATAAGTTGATGTCAAGGTAACACCAGAGGATAATGGGTAATGGTGGGCCCACCTCTTAATAAAAGTGAGATACATATATATGAATAGGTATTTTTAGGCACAATAAAACTTAGTATCACGATTAAGGTTAAAAGTCAGTACTTTCGGAGTTATACTACCTATTATACTCCCGCAAAAATGATCCCAATTTAAGCAATTACTGATCATCGCTTACTTCATTATAATATTAACACTACCCGGGCTCGAATCGAATACGGAATAATACACAATAGTGTACAATCATCGCTTATCTCTCTACCTGCTCCCCTCTCTACCCTCCCTTTTAGATTCTCTAGAGGAGAATGATGTCTTCATACTAGACAGAGGCTTACGGGACTGTATAGGAGATCTACAATTATATGGCTATGAAGCACATATGCCACCATCCAAGGATCGACGGGCAACTCAACTAACTACCGACCAAATTAATAAATCGCGGTTGGTGCTTTGGTTTCCTACTACTGAAATTAGCGAAGTTATGTTGTGGTGAACATCTTCGTGACGGTTTATACGTCATAGAAACTTACAGAGAAAACGAATTGCACGACCTAATAGAATATAATATAACCGCAGAAAATGTGTGGTTGCTATGTAGAAGGATATATTCACGCCACTTAAGAGCAAAAACATATTATTGCTATGTATTAATTGATCGATGATGATGATGTTACTATTGAGGGGTGGGCCCAGATTCCATACTTTTGTTTCCCATTCTCCTTAACTTCTCACAAAACTAACTAAGCACTATTTACAGTTATTGCCCATTTTCCGATTCTGGAGTGTATGTATGTATTTAACAGCATCTTTCATTTTTTAACAGATACTCACGCATTTATTTTCGTTTTATTCAATATAAACTTTACTTTGGATTATGTTTAGTTCGAATAGTGGTAAACTTTATTTTGAAGTTTAGTGCAGTTCGTTAAGCCTTTTTTTATTTAGTTAAATATTAGGTATAGCCTAATAATTATTTAGTACAAAACAATATAATTTTTACCGTATTTAACAAACCGTTATGTTTAAATTGCAAATTTTGTATTACATAAATTACAAATACGTGTTTAATCCTTGTTAAACGTCATTCCGTCGAAAATGCTTGTACTGCTGTTAACCATATGACATTTTTAGTGCATTTTTATTATATTTATATATTTAGTAGTGCATTTTTTTAAATATAATTCAGGAGTTTTCACAAGTGTCCTACATACTATTTAATATAAAAGTCTATATTATAAACACTAAAGAAACTCAAACATAGATTATTGATATATCTTTAAATTATAACAAAATGATTAAATGACATTTGATTGATTAGTATTAATTAACTATGACAGAGGCTAGACAAGCGACGCGAATGATACGAACTGATGAAAAAATATGGGAATAATGTGAGTCGCGGTCTTCAGATGCGATACGAAACTGCGGAAACTGCAATATTATGCTTAATCATCGTTTACCTAAAAGAAACAAAAATGTCAAAGTTTGTAATACTAATGATATGAATATGTTATGGTTTACTCTTATACAAAATTATGCTTATGTGACCAGAAGATTATTTGGTATTCTTGTCTATTTCGCCGTAGCAAAACCGCACAATTCTATTTTAAGTAGAAGTAGTTACCATCGACAAATTGATTACAAAAAAATGAAAAAAAATGTTTCATTGACTTCATCAATAACGCATCCGCAACAAAGAAGTGGATTAGGGTTTGCTATATCTAACACATTTTATGTTATGATCATTATAAGATTACACTGGTCAAAAAAGACTAGTCTTTTATAAGACCGTAAGGCTAGGTAACCGGTAGACTTGCACTATAAGCCTAACATCCCGACCACAGAACGGCAGTTGGCAAAGCACCTTTAACATCTATGGTGTGTATAAGCTAAGGTTGTCTCTTATCAACAGGAGACCCAACATATCTACTGTTTTTTTTTTAGTTAAAACCTAGAAATCTAGTGAATTTTTATTTTGCGAGGAGGTATTACTGCTATAGAATATAAAGAAGTATTCAGTTTTCATATAAAAAAATTAAAAAAATAAGTTTGCTATGTTTTTTATTAGCCCAAATCATATGACACTAGTTGCCTTATATCTGTATGCCTTTAGACTTACTTTCAAATTATACGGGTTATACTTTTTCAAGTAAACTTTATACAAATTCGTGTTTGCTATGTATCTATGGAAGTCCTGCCTCTTATTACGTATTATGTAGTATTTATGATACTCTTTGGAAGTAGTATCTGTCAACATACGTAATATCTTTGCGTAGTATCTCTAAGTAGTCTGTACTCTGTGGCCTGTGCTGTCAACTCAACATTAAATGGAGTTTTGGCGCCATCGTGAATGAAGATGGTCGCAACTTTTTCACAATTATTGATTTTAGTGTAAAATATGAGTAAATTTTTTTAATTTAGGTGGGAATTAGTTTGATTTTGTTCAGTGAAAGTGTACTAATGAAATAATCATGAAGAAATTAGTGTATCGTGAATTTCCTCGCTGCCGCCAAATCTCATAAACGAGCTTGTGTAAAGAAACCACCGCTTACTGTATAAATAGTGACTAATGACTGAAATAAAGAATTAATACGGAACACATAAATTGAAAATATATAACAAGAAAAAGATTTATTAATACGGAAGACGTGGCTGTATGGACACAGATCCTTTACCTTTCCCCGACTGGGATAAAATTAAAAAACAACAGGGTTAGCGGGAACGGTCGGAGGGGGAAGGCGCGCTTTTCGAGGGTTCCCTCCAATCTTTAAGCTAAAAATGTGTAATATAATGTAAAAATGTATAATTTGTAAATTAATTAAAGTGTAAATATTACTTAGTTGTGTGTAAAAGTGATTTAGTAAATAAACTATTCTAGTGCAAGACTATTGGAGAATTTTATCACGACAGAAGAGGCAGAGAAACTAGAAAAAGACATGAAATATTAAGATATGGGTTTATTACATAATATAAGACTAGTATAAAATATAGAGGTAAAAAAAAGAATATTAAAAATACTTTTTGCACCGTCGTAGAAGTTTTGGCGCCAACATGAAATAAGATGATTTGGGTGTTCAGAATTTTAGTTTTATAATTTGTGTGAAAATAATCGTAATTCCAGGATGTGACGTACTATAAAACAAATTAACGGAGAAACATAATATGTAAACTTCAAGAAATTAAAACTAAAGACGTATTGAAGGACTCAAATAAGCTTTGTCTTAGTGAAAGAAATGACTTTTAAAAAGGGGAAGACAATATGTTAAGAAACTGAAGAAATGAATTTAAAATTTTAATATGAAAAAGAATTTATTATTACGGAAGACGTGGCAGCATGGCCTAAAGGTCTTAGCCGGCTCCAGAAAGGGGCAAATTAACTTAAAAAAATTAAAAAAAAAACAACAATCAACATACTACAACGTAAACATTGTAGAGTATACATCACGTATAGATTTTCAGATTAAATAGCTAGAAATTCCCATTATTTATAATCATGAGTAGTCGTAATCCTAATACATTAATGAGCGTTCCAGATGAACAGTTCGACTATTTGTTTAAAATTGTTTTGATTGGTGATTGTGGGACGGGCAAAACATGTATCGTGCAACGTTTGAAATCTGGAAATTTCATAGAGAGACACGGGAACACAATCGGTGTAGACTTTTCAATGAAAACCTTGCTTGTAGATGGAAAGAAGGTCAAGGTAGGTTTTCTATTTCCTAGTTGTAGTACATCGTTTCTGCTATTTACAAATTTTAAAATGCATTTTTTACAATATTCTTTCCTGTTATTCTTAAATATACCCAAACAAAAAAAGTTTGAACATCGTTGACAATAATACATTTTTATATATAAGTATCCACTTCCCACCGCATACAATTTCTTTACATAATAATCAAGCTATCAATACTTGCAACATATCTTAAATTGTCTTTTTGTTTAGGTCATACACCCACAAAATAACCACAATAGGAATCTTAGGTAACTTACTACCACTTACATGGTGTAGATTACTTCGTAGTTTTCATTATTGATATCAATTTGGTTCTCCTGGAAAAGCTAAATGATCTCTGTCTCATTAATCTGTGGGCAACAGTCTATTCTAAGTAGCATTATTTAAGACATGGTTGGATTATAACTCTGCAACTATATTACAAAATTATTTCACTAGTGGGTAATGGGGTTGGCACATTATTTGATACCAAAGTACTAGGTTTTTTACTTTAAGACAGTAAAAATGGCTTTTCATTATTAACACCATATAAATAATAATTTTAATGTTGTGTGAAGTGACTTCAAGAATTTTAATAATCAAGACATTTTTTTTAATGTTAAAATTGTTAGAAGGCTCAAAAGTAAAGAATATAATATATGTATTATACTACGTTTTGACTACCTCGTTGGTTGAGTTGCTACCTTACACTCATAAATACACTAAACAACTGCGAGGCTCGGGTTTGATTCCCGATGGGGGCAGGTGTGATGAACATTTAAATGTCTGCATTCCCGGGTCCGGCTATTTATTAAATTTATTTTGGTATCGGTTTAAGTATTTCATTGTATTAGGATTATTGACTAACACTCATAACATAAGCATATAATTTGCTTGCTTTGGGGTTAGATTCAATTTGTGTAACTTGTCCAGCTATATTATTATTATTATTATTATTATTGTATTGTATATAGATACTAATGGTAATAATTAAAATTTTGACTTTTAAAGAATTGTAATAACTTAAAAAAAATTAGCTTCAGATATGGGACACAGCTGGGCAAGAAAGGTTTAGGACTATAACACAAAGTTACTACAGATCTGCAAATGGAGTTATTATTGGTATGTATAATTTTAGGTTAAAAAGTATGTGATATTGTATTTAAATGAATGAATAAAATTTATAATAATGTATCTTTTTGTATTGCCACAGTTGATAGGTCAATTTTGTTAAAAATATGAATGTTATATGCTTAATCAAGAACACATATCCTCTGGTATGTAGCTCATACTTTCAATTTACAGTAATTCAATTCATATATACATACACCTCTTCACGCCAAGTCCCTTACCGAGTAGGCAGATTAGTTATTAACAGATTCATTTTATGCAAAAACTTGAAGTGTATTCTTCTGGCTCATTTGTCATTTAAAGTAAAAGTATTAGATTTTGTGTTTATAATAAGAAAAGCCCAGCGAAAATAGATTACGATATATTTACCAATTTGTTTTTGTTATGTTCCTATCTGGTTTAGAAATAACACATTAGCCTTTTCCTTCCAACACTAGGCTCATAATAAGTAGATTGGTATATATGCAAATGGTAATCAATCTTAAAGGTTTTATTTTTTTAATTAAAACATCCCTTAAATCTAAATAAAAATCAATGTAAATTATGTCTTTAAGTAACATAGGTGAAATTTATTTACATTATTCTAAAGTTCTCATTTTGGAACATATTGGTAGGTTATAAACAAAAATAATAGTAAAAACAAAAAGTTTTTTTTATGTGCTGAAATAGTGACAGGTGTTAGGCCAATAGTACAAGTCTACCAGCTACCCTACCTCGTTACCTACTGGAACATGACACTGTCGTTATGGTGGCGTGCTTACCTGAATGAGCTTGAAAGTGGCACTCTATCACTGGTGGTCTTGTTGGTAATGATGCATTGGACATCAACCCTTATGAAGTGTCGGGCAGAGAGGTAGATAATCGACCATCTACCTCTCTGCCTATACAGGAAACCCAAATTAATAAACCCGACACGGAATTATATGTTCTAGATTGTTTTATATGTTATTGGAGCAGTGATTTCTTTAATAGACCATTTTTTAAACTTCCAGTGTATGACATCACAAAAAGATCAACGTTTTTATCCTTACAAAAATGGATAGAGGAAGTTCGGAGATACACATCATCAAATGTTATTGTTTCCTTAATAGGAAACAAGTGTGACCTAACAGATCAAAGGGAGGTTGAACCAGATGAACCGAAATCTTTTTGCCGATATGTTCCAGAGATAATGTTTGTCATGGAGACATCTGCGAAGGATAACACCAATGTGGAAGATACTTTTCGCAGTTTGGCTACAGAATTAAAGGTAAGTTGTCAACATTTTGTTTTAGTATGGCGATGTAATTCACATACAGTCTTGGTCAACTAATTAGGGACATGCAAGATAGTGAAGAACAATAACCGGTTATGTACATAAAAATATAAAACCCTATTGATTTCTCAGTAACTATTATTTACATAATTTGGTCCGATTATTATGCTTTAAATGGCTGTAAATAAAAGTATTTAAATATCAAAGGTTGAACATGTATTCAATTTTAAGGTATAATTTTGTAGCTGGACTTTTAATTAAGGACAGTAAACTATGATGAAAAATAGAGTTAAACAAAACTAATAATCTGCAGTATTATAATATCTTTAACAGCTCCATTTTATTACATGTAAAATCAGTACCCAGTAGCAAAACCTTTGTTAGTAATTACCGCTTGACACCGATGTGGCATAGACATTATCAGTTTCTGGCATGTTTCGACAGGAATGTTTGCCCATGCCTCACAAAAAGTTTCATTAAGTTCATCTAAAGTTGTGGTACAATAAGTGGCTACTTTTTTCTTGATTTCTTGATGCTCGATTGGGTTAAGGTCCGGGCTATTTGCTGGCCAATCTAGCACCGATACTGACTGACTGGTAAGAAACAACTTGACTGAACGGGCGGTATGTATGTTTCGGGTCGTCATCATGCTGAAACGTCCATATAATAGGGAGATGCTCCTCAGCATAGGGAAGCATCGTTTCCTCCAATATTGCCTTGTATTGATGTTGGTCTAAGTTACCCTGAAATTTCCTCACAGGTCTCACTCCACGTCCAGGAAATGAACCCCACATTTTAATGTTTCCACCGCCATGTTTCACCTGCTTTTTTATGAATCTTGGATTCATTTCCGCTTTTACTGGCCGCCGTACTTCCATCTGAAGAAATCAAATTAACCTTGGTCTCATCAGAGAATAATACATGTTGCCATTGGGCGTAGGTCCAATGTCCATATTTACGTACAAACGCCAAACGAGCATTTCTATGTTCTTTCTTCAACAACGGTACTTTGCAAGCCACTTTTCCAAACAACCCTGCTTCTACCAGACGTCGTCGAACGGTCCTCGCTGAGACACCAGCTCTTTCGTTTGTCTCAAACACTTTGTGTTTAATTAAAATAGAACCTAGAAACTGATCTTTCTTAGCTAACCTGGTTATCATTCTATCTTCTTGCGGTGTTGTTTTTCTTGATCTTTTTGTTCTGGGCACATTTAAATCTGTGTTATTGCGTCTGACATGTTGCACTGCATTGTATACCATAGTTTTTGAACAATTTAAATGTTCTGCTATCCTTTGGTATGGCCAACCATGCTCGACAACAAACTTCATGATAATTTTTCGTAGTGTTGGATCGCAACTTTTATATTTACCCATTTTTTTTCAAAATATTTTTCAAAACTTAAAATAAATATCGGGATTGCCGCCAAAACTACCACGAAAGAATAATGTTTAAGAAGTTGTTATTGTTTGTATAATCGGGCACATAAATTACTAATTATACTTACATGTAAGAGATATGGAATATGGTTTAGACTCGTTGGAAAATAAAAAATAAATTCACAATTCGGTTTAACCAAAAAGTGTCCTTAATTAGTTGACCACGACTGTAGATATTTACATACTAGCTTGTGCTTATGACTGTCAACTGGAAGTAATGGTTTCTTATAATAGAAAATAAATTTAGTTAATATAGCATAGTTTTAGGATGTGTTTAACTCGGAACCCGGATACATATTTAATTCTCAAGAGTATGCCTATGACATGTGGAACTTGAGCTTGGTAATATAATAGGTATGCACTATGCAGTATTCTATCATCATAAATATAGGTGAAAATGCGTTGGGGCTGCTGTGACTATCGGTTAATGTGATAGCGTTTTTTTTATTTTGTGTTTAATAAGTCAAAGTGTTTCCTTAATATGACGAAGAACATTTATAAACATATAAATGTTCTGACATAATGTACTGTTTTTGAGCTCTATTTGAATTGTTAGGGATGGATTTTTGTGAAATTTGGTAATTAAAAATACTATATATACATTTTTATTATTTTATTTATTTGTTTAAAACATTTGTTTAGATATTTATTTCAGAAATAGAGCTATATTAGACTACTGTATATTACATTACCATCACACCAGTGTGGTATACAACAACAGTATGTATGTATTAGTATCGTTGACTCACACCCATAACACAAACATATAATTTGCTTACTTTGGGATTAGATTCCATTTGTGTAATTTGTCAAGTAATATTAGCAGTCATTGTAGAACCAAAATTGTCTAGCTAGGACTAGACCATTATTAATATCTGTTAATGTTATTAAAATTAAATTAATAATGATTTTCTCAAACTGCAAATTTTGTATAAAAAAGCATTTAAATATATGGAGCATATCATAGATAGTTACATTGTTAGTCACCAGGCTATTATAAGATAACACTATTAATTTGAAGCATTAGTTAAATTATATTTTCACAAAAAAACTAAGAGGTTCTCATTTCAGCCGGTATACTTTTTTATGTATGTACACCGATTTCTCCGTGGTTTCTGAACCGATTTACATAATTATTTTTGTGTGTGTTTCGGAATATTTTCGAATTGGCCCCATAAAATTTGATTCAGGTAGGCCCTTAAGTTTTTATTTTATGAGCATTTTTTACCTATTTTCACCTATTTTGATGATTATTTACGTTAAATTTGATCATATCAGCAACTAAACTAAAAAGTATTAAATAAAAATAACTATGTTAATTAAAACCGACTTCGAAACTAAAAATTAAAAAATAATAAAGACTTAATATTTATTATATACTACCTATTACTTATATGTGTTTAAAGTTGTCGTTAATAGGTTTGAAGTCGGCGCCAATCCAATTTAGTAATTAATATTAAGTCTTTATTATTTTTTACTTTTTAGTTTTGAAAACGGTTTTAATTAACTTAGTTATTTTTAATGTGTTAGTGTTTTTACTTTGTTTAAAAACTTTATGGACAATAGGAATATAATGAAATTTAGTATAGTAACATATTCATAAAGATTAGTTACTGCCTCGTTGGTACAGTATTTAATCTTACTTATATTAAACACTAGCTGCTACCTGCGGCTTCGCCCGCGTTTTCACAGAAACCCGGTGTGCGATCGGGATTAAAAATAGCCTATATGTTAATCCAGGTCACAATCTATCTGTCTTCCAAATTTCAGACAAATCCGTTCAGCCATTCGAGCGTGAAAGAGTAACAAACATCCATACATACATACTTACAAACTTTCGCATTTATAATATTAATAGGATAATAGGATATTAAAGACTCGAGTTAGGGTACACGCATAACTTTACCGACTAACTGTAACGCGTCGATTCGATTTTCCTACGGATGCAGACATTTTTGTGATGAATATTTAGATGGCACACTTACACAATGATACGCATGAACCTAACTAACGGTTTTCGTTGTGCTTCAGTAGTGAGTGGTGCGTGAAGATAAGTTGTACGTTATTTTCGCGATCTTTTTTAAAATGTCACGAGCATATTCATCTCTCAGAGTCGGTTAATCCCATCCACCATGGGATTAGCTTGATATTATTTTGAAAATTACGTATTTATTGCAATCCGATTGATAAAAATGTAATATGACAACCCTATTGCTTCGTTGGACTGTGGGTAGATAAGTGTTTAATCAACTAGGTATTTTCCATACTGTTTAATATATATATACTGATGAATAGGTTAGGAGCCTGTTAATGTTATATCGATACAGAAAGTTTAAAAGTAACATTACATGTTGTCTCGAACAAGTCATTGATCGAATCTAACAATAAATTGTAATTATGATGAAACTACATTAATTAATTACTTCTTCTTCTTCTTTCTTTAAGTTTTGGCCTTCACGTTAGTATTTAGCCATTAGTCAAGTAGAAACTTGAATCAAATTTTATATCAATTTCAATTAATTTTAATTAGTCATCAGTCGTAAGTCGTCAATAAGTCATGTCAGGCTCTTGGGTAAAGCGGTGGCCTTTTTACACAAGCTCATGTAACGAGATTTGGCGGCAACGAGAAAATATACGATATGCTAATTTCTTTATGATAATTAATTACTTAATAAACAATCGCCTCTTTAGTCTAGTAGTCTAGTGTTGAATAGAAAATTGTCTATTGCATATAAATCACACAAGTGATACATAAAAGCCTCCATCGCCTCTGTGGTCTAGCGGTCCGGCGTCGGACTTGATTTCTTGGACTCCCGAATATGATCCCCGGGTCGGGCAACCAAAAACAGAAAATGTGTATTTACAATTTTCTAATGAAAATAACGTTTCCCGGGATTGGAGATGTGCCCGGTTAGGCTGGTGCGTTAAGCTTGCCACCTATCACATTGTGGGCCTTAGTATCTTTGGCTAGCCGTGGGTGCCCTGGTTGTGCCTCTGCTTACTTCTACGGGGATATGGGCGTGAAGTTACCACACAAAGTGATACTTGAGACGCGTTTCTATACCTAATATTAAAATCAATCACAATTGGCGTTGATTACGTGATGCCTTCATGTCTAAAGTTAGATTCCTGGGTCAAGCAACTCACAGAAGTTTTTTTATTTTCCACCAAAAACAATGTTGCCCAGAATTGAATTAATGGCCGGTTAGCTATAGGTTTTTTAATTGGAAGGCAAACAGAA
>NJDC01003888.1:45237-64581 GCA_002245475.1 Calephelis virginiensis
CGTTTCCCGGGATTGGACATGTGCCCGGTTAGGCTGGTGCGTTAAGCTTGCCACCTATCACATTGTGGGCCTTAGTATCTTTGGCTAGCCGTGGGTGCCCTGGTTGTGCCTCTGCTTACTTCTACGGGGATATGGGCGTGAAGATACCACAGAAAGTGATACTTGAGACGCGTTTATATACCTAATATTAAAATCAATCACAATTGGCGTTGATTACGTGATGCCTTCATGTCTAAAGTTAGATTCCTGGGTCAAGCAACTCACAGAAGTTTTTTTTATTTTCCACCAAAAGCAATGTTGCCCAGAATTGAATTAATGGCCGGTTAGCTATAGGTTTTTTAATCATATTGGAAGGCAAACAAGCAGAAAGATTCCCTATTGGTAAGAAATTCACTCCTCCTAGAGACATCAAATGTGGTAATGGCGCTTTGCCAACCTGAAGCTTGATTAACATCAAGCTTCAGGTTGGCAACGCCTAACGGCGTCCAGAAAAAGTTAGTTTACTGGCTATCATACTCATGTACAATGGCAAGCGCTTAAGTTATGGCGACAGGAATAGGTAAGGCAAGGACCAAGGGGCAAAGCCTTGTGGTACCAATCTGGGCGAGTTGCTAACTACCACCTAGTCAGATTTTTTTGTTGCGTTTTGGGAATTTATGTACCTTCAGCTAATGTTGGGTACCAAGGTTTAGGCCTTTCGTGGGTAGTATATCTGCCTACCTCTTTGGAGATAATAAAGCTATATCCAAACATCTAAACATGGTCAGAAACTTTCGCATTTATTATAATAATGAGATTTAAATGAAGTAATCCCATTACAGAGACAACACGATAGCAGTGAAGGGCCTCCTATAGACTCCGATTCAGTTATTCTCGGCGAAAGCCACCCAGTCAGCAAGTGCCAGCCTTGTCGTTCTTCTTAGGTGAATATCACCTAGTGACCTAATACACTTTCTTAGTTTATAAACCGTACTGTAACATTAAATCAATATTACTTCAATACTACATTGTGTCAATTTAAAAAGACAAACCTATTGGATATGCAATAAGGTTGAGGTTTGATAGTTAACAATAATGAAACAATACTGCTTTAGTATAACGGTATAGATTTAGATGCCCTTGAACAAATACCTTTTAATATAAGTTTACTATTGATTCATTATTTCCCAATGAAAATTATGTTATTTGTATATTTTTTAAACAGTTGCGCTTTTATGAAATTTAGATTATTAATCCTTTACATGCCGGAACGCGGATCCGCGCAATCTAGTTTAACTGCAGCATTAAAGTCGCGGCATACCAGAGGTTAAGACTTATTTTAAAGTAATAGAAACAATATCTTTTATTTCTATTATAAATATTTTCATTTCTCCAAAAACATGGATAATCGATAAAATCTAAGATATGATAGAGTCAAAATGAAATGGAATAATAAGACTTAAGATTGATGTGGATTACTTCTGCGTATTAAAAGGATGTTTATTTTTTATAATTATTTTTTTTACTTCAATAAAATATCTATCTTTTTGATTTTGGAAAATGGCAAATTTTTGGTTGTCATTCCAAAAATGCGTTCCAAACAGGACTTATTTACATTTTAAGTTATTTTATTATAATACCACAAAAGAACAAAATGAAACCGTCCAAAAGTAGTTTGTTTTTTAGAGGTGTTTGCTTTTAAAGGCATCTGGTGTGTGTATTACTCAAACCAAATGTTCGCCATACTACATGGCTATGACTTGTATATAACATAAATAACATCATAACCCATCTGCTGTGTAAATAATCAAAAGGTGCTGTTGATTGATATTTGTGTTAATACTTTGATTTAGGCATGCATTGGAAAATCCGTCTGATTAATAAATACAGTAGTACTATTTAAATTATGCGCTTCGGCTATATTCGTCAAGCTTCGGAAATCCGAATGTATTTTAAAGATATCTGTATAGAGTTGTTATTAAACATAATTAATCATTTCGCTTAAATTTAGATTATGTTAGCCAATTTCAAAATAAAAGTATAAAGTGTAAAGCCGGAGCGCATAATTTATTAGTAGTACTTGATTTACACGCTAGTTGCAAAGTAACCGTTCATTCACACATGCGACCAGCTCTGATGTGGCAGCTCTCTCATTTTAAACTATAGCAGAACGAGATAAGTATAGTATATGTAAAAGCTTGTCTTCTTTTGTAGATCTTAACATATTTATATGATTTTCTCGTTATACCATAGATGAGATGAAAGAGATGAATATGGAAACAGTTGTCCGAGTATCACACGTGTGAACGAGTGAAAAAAGTCAATTCGTATCAAGTGTAAAAAAAAATATTGCCTTGTAGATTGTTTGATCGCTTGTGTGTTTTGTATTACGTTTGTTAGCCTCGTTCTTACAGATTGAGGTTGGTATTTAATTATTTATTTAAATGTGTTTAAGCATTTATGCTTGTTATAAGTTGATCTTTTTGAAGTATATTAAAAGATCTTATTCAAATATATTAAATGTGATACTACGAATCACAGTGATGGTTATGAATACTCACTGTATTGTGTTTGGATTTAATATTTTAATAATGTATAATTTGATATTTAATATTTAGTCATGCATTAGGTGCAAATATTAGATTCATTGCAATTAGTTAATGGACTATTTTTTTATTTATTTTGTTATAATAATGATACTACTACATTTTGCGAATGTTAATGCTCATCAATGGAATTAAAAGTTTTTTTTTTTACAGCAGGCCAAACTGGTCTATTATAATAATAATAATTAGTGGATGTAATAAATAAGTAAATGAAGGTAGTTGCTTATTCGTTTTGTAAAAAATAACAATACTATTGCAAATGGTAACGCTCGTCGCGTGAGTTTTTTTAAATGAAATTATCAGCATCTTAGGAAAAACTGTTACTATTCGAGTTATAATTATTGGCTAAATACTAGTTGTAATGGCCTCTCTAATAAAAAAGTAAGATACATTGATCTGTTATCTCTTAAAATTAGGAGTTTTCTAAATTTAAAGTGCATTTTTTAATTGTAATTAAGTAAATTGATTTGGTAAATACTACTTGAATTAATTAAATATTTTCTATATTAATATATAGATATATAATGTATTGTCTAAAGATATACATAATTGATATTGTTTTTGAATTCAGCCATCGAAAAACAGACTTAAAAGAAATATTTGTGTAATGCTTCAGAGCTACAAAATAATTTATTTTTTTATATGCTATTTATTTATAGCTATATTTTTTGTGTATATATTCTTGCACTGGGAGTTGTTTGTAGTGCGTTGCTTTAATAGTACTTTGCTTTGGCTTTATGCTATTTAAATTAAATAAATAGAAAAAAAATAGACATTAACATTATTCCAAGTTGGAGTGTAATGAATAAAAATGAAATACAAAGATCAAGTAGATGTTATTGATTTGTAGAACTTTAGATATCTTTAAGTTATAAAAAAATACGTAAATTATAATATGCATGATATAAATTATATATTAAATTGAAAATGCACATGATATAAATTTAATTTCAAATTCGATATTTAAATCATGAGTCCTATTTGTTCTGTAATTATTATTATTTACGGCAATTTGTCCTTTATCCAAATATAGATAAAAAAAACCTAACAAAATGACACTTATGAATTTGACAAAACTGCCTCGAAATCTTTACCCCACTTCTTAAAAAACAACAACACTTGTAATTTCGGACCAGATACACATAAAAGCACCGATATTTTAAGATATTGAAAGTTTAAGGATAATAGTAAATTCTGTTGCCACAAATTGTATTAAACTAAACTAAATCTATTTAAAAAATAAGACAGAATTATAAACGACTTACAAGATAAAGACTATCATAAAATTTCGACACAGGTATTCTTAACTTGCTTCTTGATTTTAGTTTTAGTTTAGTTTGCCTTAACAGAATTGCAACCAATACTAGTTTTGTTATAAGATAATTATCTCTCATAAAGATTAGGCTAATGCGACTTTACCTATAAGTGAAATGACTAAATGTAACAAAAACAATTTCATCCCACCAAAAATGTAAATAACCAATGTAAAGTAATATCTTATACTAAAATCGCAATAACAATCTAACCTCTAACATAAGTGACGTATGAATATCCGTAGTTTATTTTATTGGATTAGCTTGTACACAAAGCAATAGTATTAGCCTTAGGAAATAATCCAATATATAAGTTAGTACCTATTACTAAGAGAATATTTATTGTTATATATGAAACTATATAATTTACTCGCTGCTACGATCGCGTACTAGTAATTTAGTTGGCCCGAGGGGAACTCATTTCCGGTATATGTATCGGAATGTTTTCGCATTAATGTGAAGTTCCGATAAAAAATTTAAGAAGCATTCATTAGGATTGATAGATGAATATATTTTCTTCAAAATCAATAATATTTCTTCATAATAAGTTGTATGCCTTTCAAATAAGTAATGTTTTAATGTGTAATTGTCTGATCTGGCGAACTTCGTATTTTTTTTCATACTTGCTTATATGATGCTCATGAATAGACTTAAAATAGTTTTTATTAAAGAATAGGTGTTTTTTTCATTGTTCTTTTTTAATTTGGCTTTTCCTTGCGACTAAATATTTACACAAAAACACTTCAGTTTTGCGCTTAGAAGCACTTAGTGTTTTATTCTGTTACACACAATACACAAAAATATATTTATTTTAATATTTTTTTAGTGTTACTACAGTTTCTCTTCGGTATGTATGATTTATTCAAACTACACATTTTTTTTCTTTTCTTTGACTCTTAATGAGCTGTGATTTTTAAATTATTGTAAAATATCGACTTAGACAATGTTTACTTCAGTTTAGTATCACATATAATATTTATCTCATTTGTTTTAGATATGTGATTTAGTTATAACCCTACTTGTTTTATTTTGTTAAATATTCTAATCTATGGTTGAGACTGATTTTTGCCATAATAATACCCTTACGATAGACCGCGCACGGGCGTTTTTTTTATTACGTAAACCATACGTGGTCTCTTTCTAACCGTGCATGAGAGATATACGTACTGTTACTGTAATAAAAGTCGTTAGTGTACGCCTAGCTTTACTATAATTTATTCTAAGATGATTTAGGCGGTGATCTACTTTTGTAGTATGTTTTTTTTTTATTCTGGATGTAGTAAATTATTATCTTCAAAATGTTTAATAACACCAGAGATGGTTATTTACAAAGATGCAAATTGTTAGATTTGCCCTGTTGTCAAATTCACGTACAAAATTACAAAAATAAAAAATAAATTTAGACAATAAATAGTTACTTTAAATAGTAAAAAAATGCCTTTGGTATAAAGAGAAGCATTCAGATTTCGTCATGTAAGAGAGGTTTTAATACTATGTTTTGATGCTTCATCATCTTTATCAGCCTGAGAACGTCCAATGCTGGACATACGCCTCCCCCAAAGAGAGTCAGCCGTGACTCGGTTACCAACCGCTTCTATCCAGCGACTTCCCGCGACTTTGACTAGATCATCAGTCCACCGAGCAGGAGTTTTGATGCTTGATCATAACATAAAAAAAAAGTATCTTCTCGCCCATTAGTAGCCGAAGACACTAAGTCCCATAATGTGATAGGTGGCAAGCCTATCGCCAACCGGGCACATTTCCAATCCCGACCAACATGTTTTTTTAATTAGAAAATTGGAAAAATCCAATTTACTTTTTGTTGGCCGACCCGAGATTCGAACCCGGGACCTCATGCAGTCAAGTTCAACACCCGGACCGCTAGACCACAGAGACAGATTGATCATAACATATTTTTTTAATTCTATCAGGGCAGAAAGTATATGTCTGTATAAGTAACAAATTAAGTTTAATACTCTTTGTTATTGGTGGTAATCCGACTGTGCCTCAACTAAACTTATTTTAGATTTATACTATCTTTTTTCAAATGAAACAAAAACAAAAAAGATGGAACATTTTAGACATGTGAGATTAGTCCGTACATGTCAACTTGCGAAGTGTTCAAAGTCTGTAGAAATGTCATATCAAAACTAATCTGACAGCACTAAGAATGTTTGTCTCTATTTATTACTATTGTTGAAATAAGATAGCAATAACTTTAAATAAGATTAATGGGCGTCCGACAAAATTCCCACCATTATTATATTAATGTACCTTTACGGCCAATATTAATAATCAATCCTAATCCAAAACTTGCTGTCCAAGATTGATATTTTGATCCATTTTTATGTTATCGCTTGCCAATAACATATCTGTGGACAGGATAAATATGGCAATTAGGTATAGCATAGGCCAGCGGATACGCAGCTATCTAGATTGCTTGTAATCCATTAGATTGAGATACATTATTAACATTGGCCGTTAGAGATCTATTCGGACGATAATATGATAAATAGCAAGGTATGGCAAGATCAGATCAAAAACAACAAAAATTAAATAATTTAGGTAAATTCAGGGGAGTATAGAAGTGAGGGCGAATCTAACATTTTGTATCATTATTACTAATTTAGCATAATTTATTTAAAATCACTAGAATTAAGACCGTATCAACTATCTCAATTAGCAATAACAACTAAAATCGGTGTCAATAAAATCATAGATATAGTATGTAAATATCTGCATCACAATGTGTTTAATAATGGTAAATTTATGATTACGCGGAAGTTTAAACAAGGACACGGATTTCTTTGTAAAGAAAAACTCGTGGCCTTTAGATAATAAAGTTTGTAAGTGTGTGACGCCTACCAAAGGTTGAGATATCCATCCATTGTATAAAAATAAAAAAAACACACTGTTTTATTAATAAACATAGTTTAAAGTACTTCTAGATTTACGTTGACATATATTAATATCCCTGGACAAGTTACACAAATTGAATCTAACCCCAAAGTAAGCAAATTATATGCTTGTGTTATGGGTGTTAGTCAACGATTCTAATACATAGAAATACTTAAATAGATACCAGAATAAATTTAATACACACCCAGACCCAGAAATGCAGACATCTAAATGTTCATCACACAAATGCCTGCCCCCGTCGGGAATCGAACCCGAGCCTCGCGGATGATCGGTGTACTTAGGCGTGTACGCTAGCCACTCGACCAACGAGGCGGTCTATATGTCAACTATGATATGATATGATATGATTATGTAACTTTGATATATTGTAATGTCAACTTAAACCTAGGAGCACGTAAGTCTATAGTAAAATACCTTGAAAGAAAGGAGCGAAATGTAAATTTCATCTGAAACGATGAACTCCTTTAAAAGGTAGGTACTTAGAACTGTGTAGTGTGTACCTATAGGACATAGCTGCCCGCGTAAATGATAAAGAAAGGAATTAAAAGTTTCGCTATACGATTTGAATCTTCAGTAGCTCAAATTGTTGAGCATTCGTCGGCTTGAGACGAAAGGGTATAGGTACAAATCCTGTGAGGGACGACATTTTTTCTTTCTTTGAAATTTGTAGACCTTAGTCTATGTTTATTAAAACAGTGAAAATATCAATTAAACTGTGTGTAAATTACATGTTTTGTCTGTGTTCTAAATTCACTTCTGCGTGTGAACTGCACATGTTTTTATGTATAGTAATTTAACCGCGCGTTCATACATGCAAAGCATTGCGTCATTTTTTGTCTCTTTCATATTAAGTATTAGAGAAAAAGATAGATGTTAACTTGGCGTTTTCTTGTCTCAGTCTAACTTAAGAAAAAGATAATATTGCTAGCGACACACATTTGTAATGCGCAATTAGTGTAAGTGTAAAAGTCGAAATTAGGATATTAGATTAATACTAAGACCAAAATAAGATACTGGAATGGCCCACGTAAGAGGATTTAGAAGCTCATAAAGTAAACACCGGCGCGAACTCGCCAAGTGCGTGCTTTCAATAAGTTTTTGCAAGCAAATTGTGCATATTGTTTGACATAAAGTAAAAAACAATTAATTACTGCAATTATTTCAAATCGCAAAACAGCACTAAAACACGATCCGTCTTATTAATAATAATATACTAAAGTGTTCCTAGGTTTAAGTTGACATTATAAAGTTGTGTCAATATATCAAATTCGACAAGTGTCAATCTCTGTAGATACTTGTCAAAATAACAATTATTTTGGACATTAGTACTATAACGTATTTTTATTTTAGCACTTGCCCTGTGCTTGGGATAAATTTTCTATAAATTTTAAAGAAAGAAAAAAATTATAGAAAATTAGTACTATAAATATTATAAAATGGACAGGTTAAGGAAATCTGCGATACCAACTTTGAACAGTGAAATAATATTATTGTATATATTATACACAGTGACATATTTCATTGAAGTGTCAAATGTGATCTATTAAAATGACCCAACTTTACTTTGTTTAACATTGTTATAAACACTATAATGTCAACTTAAACCTAAAAATACTTTGTCTATATTTATTAATAAGAATGAGTAACCATAATAATTATTTTTAAGTACACTTAAGTTGTTTGAAATAGTCTAAATAATAATTAAACGGATAATGTTCACGACCGCCATTTTGACGTCGTGCTATAACTACAAAATCAAATATTTGAACTTTCCAAACAAACTCACAAAAACAAGTGTTTAATTTTTGACATTTTGATATTTTTATTAACTTTTAGATTATATGCAATGTCTCTTACCAGCAGGAGAGTCTTATGCTAAAAAACTAGCTATCTCACTTTTGTAAGATTAGCTAGAGCAGGGGTGGGCAAATTCTTTTGACCGCGGGCCGGTAAGTTAAAAAAAAATCCAGTGGCGGGCCAGTAAATTGTAATTAATCTTGAGGAGGGCCGGTTAGGTAAAATACCTTAAAATAGCAGTAAATATTACGATTACAAAAAACGTTGTATAAAGATAACATAAGACATTTTTGTTTTTACAATCCTTTATTAAAATAAAATCTATTTATGAAGTCTTAACATATGAAATACGCAATATATATGTTATAAGTATCGATACAGTATCATAATTATTCAAATTTTAATAGTCTTAACATTTCGACCATTAATTTTTTTAAGGAGGTTCATATTTTTTGTAAAAAAAAACCTCGGCGGGCCGGATTAAAACCTCTCAAGGGCCGGATCAGGCCCGCGGGCCGTAATTTGCCCACCACTGAGCTAGAGCTTTCTCAGAACTTGGTGTTGAGCGTAATATGCTCGGTTAGACTAAATTATTACTTTTGAATGCCTTTGTTAGAGACTCCAGTAACTTATTTAGTCGAAGTTGTTAAAAATAATATTGTTTAAGTGAACATAGTCAAAGAGAATTATTAGCTTGTAGATGTCAGATAACTCATTAGTGTTAAGGAATAATGTATATACGGAAATGAGAAAAAATTGATTTATGTTTTATTTCCAAGCTTTATACATAGAATCTTTTTCTTGTGATATTTTTTCATTGCGTAAAAAGATATTTTGTATAAACAGTAATATATCTAATTTGCTTACAATAAATGAATTCTGTTATAATATAGTTTATTATTTATTCTGTTTTTCCTGGGTATGACGATCAAGAGGATATTTTCGGGAAAAGTTCAAATTGAACATTCACGTTGGCAAAGGTACGGAAATGGCGATTTTCTATAATAATTGGCACTTGCTATTACTATCTTTACTTTGAAGGTATTTGAAGAAAAAAAACGTCTGGAACTAGGTTAAACACAGGGACGATTACTTACTGTCTTGCTTTTTACGTTGTAATTGTAAAACTACTGTATCAATTTTGATCTGATTACACTAATAGAAAATTAGGGTAGTCTCAAAATCGAAGCTATGTTTCACTACTGTTGTCAGTGTTGTTGTACTGTTTCTGTGGTCTAGCGGTCCGGGTGTTGGACTTGACTGCATGAGGTCCCGGGTTCAAATCCCGCGTCGGCCAACAAAAAGAAAATTGGATTTTTTCAATTTTCTAATAAAAAAAAATGTTGGTCGGGATTGGAATTGTGCCCGGTTGGCGATAGGCTTGCCACCTATCACATTGTGGGACTTAGTATCTTCAGCTAGTCGTGGGTGCCTTGGTTGTACCTCTGCCCACCTCTTCGGGGATATGGGCGTGAAGATACTTAACTTTACTTTTTACTTTATGTTTCACTAAATTCAAGATCTTGAATTTATAAGGATTAATTGAAACGCGAGCAAAAAGATAAACTTGTTGTATATTATATATTACTGTATATTACCTGTATATTTCAAAATGTATAGTATTTTGCGCGTTTAGTTTCTTTTTGTATTTCTATTAGAAAAAGTTAACGCAATTATTTTTCGTATCACTAACAATAATATCAAGTTGTTTCGTTACGTGTAAACCGGATATCCACCCAAACTTTCCAGCTTCAGATCCAAGTCTGCCGAAGACTCGAACTAACTGACCGTTCGGTTTGAAGACTTGCACCCTACAGTTCCCAGAGTCTCCAACAAGGATGAAGCCCATAGGATCCACAGCCAGGACCTCTGGTTGTCTAAATTGTCCTTTTCTATGTCCAGCTGATCCGAATTCAGTTATTTTATTTTTGTCCAACTTATTGTAAATTTTGACTCGTCTGTTTCCACTGTCCAATATGATTACTCGGTCGTTGGTTACTGCTACTGCAGTTGGTGCGTTTAGTTCAGTACATATAAGCTCTTTTGTCTCCCAAACACTTGATGATTGAGAGGTTTGATGTTTCACGGCTACTCCAAATTGATCTACGAATTTTCCGTCTGATTGTATTACCTGAAAGCAAAAGTAAAGTTCTACTTCGCCTCCAAGTTTAAGTTATATCTCTTTCCAAACAAAAGAAAGAGATAGCACACATTTAGTAGAGCTGTCAAACAAGTTTTATAGATTTTTTACAAGCCTGTCATAAATTTTACGAAATTTATAAGGTTGTAATATCTGAACGCTAAGTTAATTCGTTTTTTATTCATTTTGTTAATAGAAAATAGCAATAACTGAAAGTGGATAATAGTATCTGAACACAATCCAGTTAATATAGCCATTAAATAATTAGGGATACTATGTACAGAAAACGCACTGCTGTACAAAACGCAAAAAACGCTCTACATGCGCGAAATCACAACCTACTGGTTAACCACTGGTTTTGCCTTAAGAGGTAAGCAGCCTGAATGTAGAATTGAAACCCTAGCTATTAGACAATAAGTATTGTAATAAAATAATATTGCCTCTGCGGTCTACGAATCCGGTAATGGACTACATAAGGTCCCGGTTTCGGTCCTCGGTTTAGGCAGCAAAAATAAAATGTACTTATTTTTTTAATTTTCTTATAAAAACAGCATTGCCCGGGATTGGATGGATATATGGCCGGATGGCGATAGGTTCACAACTTATCACATTGTGCGATTTGTGTCTTCGGGCTAGTTGTTGGTGCTCTGGTTGTACCTCTGCCAACCTCTTCGGGGATACGGGCGTCAAGATACTTTTCACTTAATAATAAAATAAGTATATTTATTTATTTGCTAATCTCTGATGGCTGATGACGTTATAAAAGCTGAAACCCTTGTAATGGCAAAATTATATTTATTAGCACAATAATTGATTAGTGATACTCGTCATAAACGCGAATGTTATTTGACAGCTGACACATGGCAATGGATCGCGTTTTCATCGCTGATTTTTACATATAGCTCTGCTGGTACGCGTAAGTGCAACAAAGAACCAGTAATATAGTTTATGATAAAAGATAGAAGCTATATTTAAGAAGTACCTGGACTCTGTCGTTGCCAGTATCCACGACGTAGATAAGTTGCTGCGAGTTATCCGTAGCGATACCCTCCGGTGACCGAAACATGCCGACACGGCTCCCTTTTTGTCCCATGGATCTAATGAATTCCCCATCTTTTGAGAACACGTGGATACAATGTTTCCATTTATCTGAAATGTTAAACATAAAATACGTCAGGTCTCTAGCCTTAATACACATAAAGTCACTATTTTAAAAAAACTTGGGATGCAATATACAGGGTAACATTTAAAAACCAGCCAAATTTTGAAAGAGGGTTGGGAATCGATAACACTTTCCATTTACGAAGTAATTAAAAAATCTAATAAAATGCAAATTATATTTTTTATCCGACGCAAAATACAAAGTGCATGTTTATAACGTTAACGCCGACCGCAATCGCATGCGCAAGCTGGTGACGTCATGACTCGTACATGAAATATTAACGCGGACTATTTTAAATGAATGTTCATAAAAGTAAATATTACAATTTGGCAATTTATATTTAAAATGCACTATTGTTTTAGCCTTAACTACCTTATATTAAAATTTGGCCGGTCTTTTGAAACTAATCCTGTATACATGGGCGTCGCCAGGATTATTTTCAGGAGGGTGCATCTCCATCTATACATACTGTTAACTAATATAAAACATCGAAATAAACATGTACTTATAGCGACATACATACATACGAACACAAGTTCATGTTCAGGCACACACACACTGCCACAAGTTCAGGCAGGTAATTTTTTCTATCTACTTTCTTTCCGGACAGGGGGTGCAGTTGAACCCCCTTGCATCCTGCTGCCGGCGCCCATGCCTGTATATAATTTTAACATCCGTCGTCTAAATCCGAGCGGCGAGTTACAGAACTTAATAACCCCAGTCGGCCTTCTGCCATCAGAATGCACCACACACAAGAATGTAGGTTTCACAGGAGACAGATTTTGGTGCGCGCGTTGTAGGTGATCCAACCCATATAAATAATACATTCTTGGACTGAGAATTCTGCTTGCAATCCAACTCCGGTTGTATATAAAATCTATAGGTGGCGCAGTATAAATAAATAGATGACTGCTGCCAGCTACTGTGTATCATTCCTTTTTATTTACAAAGTACATAGGAACACATTGATTTTTCTGATTATAAAAAAACATCTGAAGTGACTCCTTAAACTAGAAAGACCTGCTATCTTACTCTACAGACCGAAACACTAAAAAGACGAACACTGACTGTTGGCAGAAATAGATGAGACTATGGTGTTCAGTGATATGGTAAGCCATTGACTGACTGCACTTGTGATAGAACCAGTAACGAAATATTTAATTAGACATTTCTGTAAGAGAGCGATGGGTCGTCACATACCTGTGACATACACGGCCATTTTTGTAATATTCGCCTAAGTTTTCCAATTCCAAATCTGAAGTTTGAGTGTATTACAAATTTAAATTTATACCTGTGACATAAATCTCCCCTAAACTCTTCATGAAGGCAATTTGAACTGGACAAAGCATCTCCTCGCAGGACAGACGTGTCACAATCTTGGCCTGCGCGCGTTCTATGACAAGAACACTGTGGCTATCCATTCCACAGATGTACAAGTGATTATTCCAAGGACTTACTCCAACTCCGCAAGGCCTAGCTGTTTTTCGCCATACATAATGGGGAATGAAGTTACGGGATCTGTGAAATGATGAGGAGTGATATTTTTTAATTAATCACTACACTGTCCCTATGTCCCTTTGTGTGCTTTAATCTTTAAAACTATTCAACGGATTTTGATGCGGTTTTTTGTAATAGATAAAGTGATTGAAGGGGAAGGTTTGTATGTATATCTTATAACCCTGCCAAGCCGGGGGGCCGCTAGTATTATATAATCATAAAAGTAATACAATTAGCGCCAATGGTATACTATACATTTTTCACCTCTTAAAGGGTCTTATCGCCTCTGTAGTCTAACGGTCCAGGTGTTGGATTTGACTGCTTGAGGTCCCGGGTTCGATTCCCAGCCGGGCAACAGAAAGAAAAGTTGGTTTTTTGGAGTTGAAAAATAAATTTGCTCGGGATTGGATATGTGCCCGGTTGACAACAGGCTTGCCACCTATCACATTGTGGGACTTAGTATCTTTGGCTAGTTTTGGGTTGGTTGTGCCTCTGCCTATCTCTTAGGGGATATGAGCGTGAAGATGCACCTTAAAGGGAAAACAGACCGTTTGATTGTGATGAGATAATAAGTAGGTGGTTTTTCTGGTGGTAAGATTTTGGATTTGTACCAACTTTTTAGCTATTTCTGCCGCCGTAAGAAAAAAGAGACACGATACATATAGACTCCATATACAAAACTGGCACTTATAGCCAGTATCTTAGGACATGCGAACAATTTATGAATTTTGGTGACTTTTTTTCGAAAGGACGTCTGAACCAATCATAGGTGGTTCCATACAAATTTAATTAAGATCCGACTATTGTTGTTTGGGGTTTACTAGGTGGTAGAGTTTAGCAGCGACTCGCCCGGATTGGTACCACCGTCTTACCTATTCCTGCCGCCATTACGTCATGACGTGTTCCGGTTCGGAGGTTAAGGTAGCCGGTAAACTTACTTTTGCTCGAGGCCTAACATCCCGGCCTCAGGTTGGCAACGCACCATTACCACCTTTGGTGTCTTTAGGCGGCGGGAATTTCTTACCATCAGGAAATCCGTCTGCTTGTTTGCCTTCCAATGTCATACAAAAAAAATAATATTGCATATTTTTTTTGTGCCTAGATGGCGTGGTTATGAAATGGAAGTCGATTTTTTGTAGTTTTACAATGCTTAAGATCGAGTAGTATAAAATAAGTTAGACGTTAACCTAATTATTTGAGCATATTAATAGACATGAATACAATATCACCTGTAATGATGAATAAGACTAGCCTCGTTATCCATAGGATCATATTCTTTAGCTGCCTCAGGCAAAGGTTCATCTGACTCAGCATCCAAAGGCGTTGCTTCATCAGACTCAATGCGGAAATTTTCTTTATCAAACACCACACTGCCAGCATCCCACTTGGAAACTTCAGATAAGAGTTGTATAGTATTTTGGTGTAAATTTATGAATGTTAATACCTGAAATTAGCAAATTAAATAATTTACTTACCAACTCCTTACCCAATTGATTTAAAAAGTAAAATTTCTTATGCGATAAATAAATAGAAGAAATATAAATTCTTAACAAGAAAGAAACAAAACTGGTTTGATTTTCCCATAGGTTTTTCCCAAAGAAACGGGGGTCTGAGTAAATACAAAGATAAAAGTAACGAAAAAGCTATATTCGCACTATATTCGTACACGTAAGGCTCAATTTACACAACACTACACCGTCGCCGCCGGTCTCCGCGACGAAGACCTCTCTTGCGCCCAGCGCCTAACGCCGAGCGACGAGCCACAAATACTCCTCCACCAAGTCGACCCAGTAACCAGAACGCAGCACCAAGTCGAGGTACGGTTTCCCGAGAGACAGCCCTTGGTGCTGGCGTTGTAGGTAACAGCCCAATCCATCTAAATAATGATGTCTCGGGCTGAGCACTCTGCTCGGCCCACAAAGTTCGGTGAAGTTGTAAAAAATCGTAAGATTAGCAACAAATTAGTCATTCAAAAAAAAGGCTCAATTTCTTTTATAGAAATAAGTACCTAAAGCTTCCCAAGGGGTACAATCTGTTCAATAAAAAAGTGATTGTTTAAATCGGTCTACTCTGTAATAAAAAGTTATGTGAAGTCTAAATAAAAAAAAATATACGTCGAATTGAGAACATTTTCAATACATTAGGTATAGTTAGTCAGTAGTAGGTATTTGGAAATACCATACGGTCTTTGTCAGGAGTGTACATAACTTCCAATAATAATCTTTATGTTTTTCTAAATAAAAAAGCTCACCTTTTCGCTATCTGTATTATCTTGACTGTTGCGCATAGCCCGACTGCCTACATCTCGAGCTTCTTTCAAAGAAGTTTGCAATGCCAACGAAGATAAATCCCCTGATTTCTGAATTTGTGACAACTCAACCAGCAACTCTTTTTTAGATTGCAGAATTGAATTTACTTTTTCTGTTGCTGTAATATTTATTTGCTCATTTATACGTTCACACCTATCCTGTAATAGTAAATTGTGTTTTTCCATACATACAAAAATATGTTCACGCTCATAGACAGAGTTTTTAAGATAGGTAGCCATTATTCGGGCAAGCGTTACGCGCATCTTTAGAAACGTGTCCCCGCACGAGTGTATCTGTAATGGTTTTTTTTATGATACTGGAAGGCAAACAAGTAGACGGATTTCCTGATAGTAAGCAATTCACGTCGCCTAGAGACACCAAAGGTGGTACTGGCGCGTTGCCAACCTGAGACCTGGAAGGTAGGCCTCGAACAAAAGTAAGTTTACTGGCTACCTTACCCTCCAAACCGGAACACGTCATCACGATATGGCGGCAGGAGTAGGTAAGGCGGTGGTAATAAACCGAGTGAGTCGCTGCAAAACTCTTCCACCTAGTCAGATGTCACGGTGTTAGTGACGGTAAGCCTATGCTCGCCTTTTACGAGCTGTCTGGCAGGAAGGCAGATGGTCTATTCTGCAAAGAAACCCGGAACAACACGGGGAAATGTCTTTTTAATTTAGCGCGCTATTTGTTTTTGGGGATATACAATGTATATATCCCACATTTACCTTATGTACCTAATTATAGAAATATGCTAAAGATTTTTTAGTAACTAATAATACCAAAAATTTTCACCTACAATCAGATACTATTGTAATTAATTGAAAACTTGACAATATATGCTAATATGTCTCCCTGCCAGGCAACTTGTAAGAGGCGAGCATAGGTGACATGGGTAACTATCAAGAAAACCACTGGTAACGACCACCAAGTGGTGGTGGAGATCCACCGCTTTACCTATTCCTGCCACCATAATGACAGTGTTATGTTTTGTTCCGGAGCCAGTAGACTTTAACAACAGGCCTAGCTACCCGGCCATAGGAAAGCGACGCACATACCTATGGTATTATAGGTGTCAAGGCCACGGTTGTCTTACCATCGAGAGAGCAGTGTGCTGGTTTGATATCTAATGCCATATAATAGAATAAAAAAAATAAACTTTGTTTTAATTTTTGGCATGGGCGTAAGCATCTGCCATTACATAAGTTTACAAATTTAATTTAAACAAGTTATAGATAGAAATCAAATATATACATATCTTCACGCCAAGTCCCTTACGGGAACTAAACTAACTGAATGTAGAATAGAGGGGACTAATTCATAGACAATAAACAGACGTGTCGCGGTTTTGGGTAAAACGGTGGGATCCTAACCTAACATCATCAGGTGAAATTTGGCAGCATGGAGAAAGTACACGATATACTAATTTCTTTAAAAATACTTAAACTTGTGCACTTTAATTGCAGAATTATACAAAATGCCACCGACATGGACTAATTTTGCTTTATATGTACACCGAAACGACATCAGTGGCCCGGAGTTGGCTTTAATAACTGAACTCCCGGGTTCGATTACCGGGTCTAGTAATCCAAAAATATTGATTTATAATTTTCTTAATAAAAAACCAAACATTGCCCGGTATATTTACAACTATCCAATCGATAAATATACGGCAAACGATAGTTTGCCAGTTGCCACCTATCTAATTGTAGGTATAAAGTTAAAGTACCTTCGGCTAATCTTGGAAGACATAGTTGTACCTCTACAGACCTCTTTGGGTGTACGGGCGTGAAGATACTTTACTTTGTAAGCAATAATTATGAACTAACTGTGGTTATCATCTCTCGGTCCTGCCAAAACTCTCTAACGCCCTACTGTTATCTATATTAACAATTTTCAGAAAGGTCTGCAAGTACAATAAGATTTGGTTCTCGATACTCTCCGCCTACCACGTTATGGACTTGGCGTGAAAATATGTGTATGTGTGTGCATAATAATAATTATCATACCTTGAAATGTTCTGTTTTCAGTTCGAGACGGTACAAAGCGGAATTCAACTGTTTTAGAATCGACTCGATCTGTGTGCGCATATCTTCTAAATGTTGGGTCCAGCATATTCCACAGAAATTCTGAAAATATACGTTCTGGTTAGTATACATAAATAAGACGTCATTATCTGAAAACATGGGAGTGCCACCGCCAAGATGAGCCTAGAGGAGCGACGAGTTGAAAAAGTTTTTTAAAGTGTTTCGTTGTTATTTTGAACTTTCATAACGTTGGCTTAAATTACAGAAGTAAACATTTTTTTATTCAGGATATGATGTCTGTAGCAGGTTTATTGAAAACTGAGAATATTAATTGCATAGCCCTTAGACTTTAGATGTTATCGATGTCTAAAAAAAAGACGGGTTGCACTCCGGGAGTACCGCCAGAAGTGAAAACTTAAACATTAACGTTGTGCATTTTTGATATTTTGGAATGGTTAGGGAATAATTTTGCACGAATTGATTTAATTATCCGTATAAAAGTACTATCATTTATGTGATAGAATACAATATTCACTTATTGCGCTATCGTACACAAACATGACAACACGAACATTCGCGCAAGTGCCCTGCGCCGTTTTACGAATTTTCGATCAGGTCACGTGTCCCGACGCGAGTTTAGAAGTTTTTATCCATTCCAAAAAAAGTGCGCAACGCCGCTTAAGAAGTTTTCACTTCAAAAATTGTGTTGATCCGGGTCTCATGTATATGTAGAAAAGACCATTTGCCTTCCTGCCAGGCAGCTCGTAAGAGGCGAGCGCAGGTGAAATGAATCAACACCTACGAGACCACTGGTTGTTGAGTGCTGTGCAGCAAGTTGCCCAGGTAGAGATCCACCTTACCTATTCGTGCCGCCGTGACAGTGTCATGTTTGGGTCTGGAAAGTAGTAGCAGGTAGACTTGCACACTTGGCCCTACATACCATGCTGTAACTTGTCCGGGTAGGAGCGACCACTCTACCACCAGTGGTCTTGTTGGCAATGACCCGTTTAACCTGTGTTCCTCTTTTACGAGCTGCCTGGCAGGAAGACAGATGGCTGATTCTACATAGCAGGGAACACTTAATGACTGCCTTAGCTATGCCAATATGTGTATACATTGGTAGTCCCAGAGTAGCTGCCAAAGACATCAGACCGACAGGAACTATGAAAAAATACATACCAATTCACAAATTCACTACATGTTAGTTAGTTCTATTCACTATTTTGCCCCGTGTTGGCTCGGGCTCCTTTGCAGAATAGACCGACTGCCTTCCTGCCAGGCAGCTCGTAAAAGTCGAGCATAGGCTTACCGTCACTAACACCGTGACATTCTACTAGGTGGTAGAGTTTCGTAGCAACTCGCCCGAATTGGTACCACCGCCTTACCGTCTGCCGCCACAACATCAGTGCTTGCCGCTGACGTGTTCCGGTTTGGAGGGTTAGATAGTCTGTAAACTTAGTTTTGCTCGAAGTCTAACATCTCGGCCTCAGGTTGGCAACACACCATTACTGCCTTCGGTGTCTCTAGGCGGTGTGAATTACGATCAGAAAATCCGTCAGCTTGTTTGCCTTTCAATATCATAAAAAAAAATAATG
>NJDC01003888.1:64793-75601 GCA_002245475.1 Calephelis virginiensis
GTTTCGGCTGTGATTTAAATGAACATTTTTATAGAAATATGTAACTTCTTAAAATTAACTAAATATTTGCACACCACAATGTGGTAGAATATGTTGTATTCTTAAATATCTTTATAACAACTTTTTAACACACATATTCCGCAAATAAATAATTTTCATTTCATTTCAAATTAATACATGTGAATCTAACCCATATAGTAAGCAAATCATATGCTTGTATTACGGGTCTACGATTCTAATACATAGAAATACTTAAATAAATACCAGAATAAATTTAATAAGCACCCAGACCCAGAAATGTAGACATCTAATAGTTCATCACACAAATGCCTGCCCCCGTCGGGAATCGAACCCGAGCCTTGCGGTTGGTCGGTGTAGTTAGGCGTGTAAGCTAGCCACTTGATCAACTCGGCGGTCAAATCATCTATATACACAAAAATTAAGAATTTTTCTCAACTTTTCTTGGTTGCCATAATCAGATCAAGGCTTGGTGGCAAAGTAAGTACGCTGCTTCGAATGAAAAAATATTTTTTGAAAACAGAAATCGATTAACATTAAAAAAAGATATAGGTAGGAGTCGATCGCATAACTTTCGCCTTTTTCAAATACAAAATAATCAGCAACTTCTCTGTTTGGTGATCATGTTCATGTTCTGGTGATGGAATCTTTGAACAACATGCATCATCCATCCAGCATCCTTGGCTACAAATGAAAAAACGTAGGAGTGTACAAACCTGCTGCATATATTTTGATGCAATTGTAACAAAACGTGTGTTGGCACGGTAACATCTTCGGTTTATTCAACACCTCTAAACATAATGCACACTGAACCAGTTCTTTGATGCCGCCCGCTGATAACCTGCAAGGGTTATATTTTATATTATTTATTTGATCTGGCTGCTGATAATGCAGGATAGGATGTTTCACTAACGGCCTTCCAAGAATTTTGACCTTCTCGTCGTTCGTTTTTCCGCCATAACGTCAGTGTCTGCCTTTGACGTATTCCGGTTCGGAGGATAAAGTAACTTACTTTTTCTCGAGGCCTATTACATCCAGGCCTCAGGTTGGCAACACACCATTACCTTTAATGTCTCCAGGCGGCGTGAATTTCAGTTTCCTTCTGCTTGTTTGCCTTCCAAGATCATAAAAATAAAATAAAAAAGCCTATGATTTTCTACTGGTCATAGAATACTAGCGCCCTAAAATGAATAAAACGACGGGTTGCACTCCAGGAGTGCCGGCTGAAGTGAAAACTTGAATATTAACGTTGTGCATATTTGATATTTTGGAATATCAAATAATTTAATTTTGCACGAATTGGTTTAATTATCAGCATTTATCTACTATCATTTATGTGGTAGAATACAATATTCATTTATAGCGCTATCGTACACAAACATGACAACACGAACATTCGAGCATCAGGCGCAGGCATACATTTTCGCCGCGCCGTAGAAAGAGAGGGGGATACTTCCTCTCCTACACCGCGCCGGCTGTTTACTCTCCATCCGTCTTGCGAATTTTCGATGAGGTCACGTGTCCGGACGCGAGTTTAGAAATTTTTTCTAAAGTGAGGTTCATGGACCACTAAGAGTCCGTTGTAGATATTATGTAATAACCAGAGATACGCAAAGGTCCAGAACGTTACTTTTTTTTATCATCAGGGGCATCTGTGAGATTCTCAAAGTGGTTTGTGTAAAAGTTTGAGAACCTCCGCTCTACACCCGTTTTTAAGGTGCTTGTGCCTGACAAAACCTTTTTTGATAGATGGATCCTCAGCGTCCCTGACTGTAAGGATAGAGACCCCACCCAAAGTGGAACACGACAAGTGAGATTGCTACCCGTCATTTTTTATTAACTAATTTTTTTTCAATGTTGGGCAAAATGAGATTAAAAAGTCAATACACAATTTGCAGATTACTTTTATTGCCTTTAATTATCTTTTTTAAAATAATGGAGTCTTATTTGATCAGGCAGACGAGATTATCAAATACCAAAATATTAAAAAAATATCCTAAAATTAAAAGCTTTGAATATACAAAACCTAAATTATGTAATATGTTTAAGAATTATCTCGATATTGATAGCTGATTGCAGTTTTTAAACAAAAAACGCCATCCTAATCGGTCTATCTGTTCAAAAGTTGTGATGCCACAGACAGACATATACAAATATACGTGAAACTTATAACATCTCTGTTTTTCCGTTGGGGATTAAAAGTAACTTTAATATCATTATGTATTAGAGCAGAGGTTCCCAAACTTATTTCATGTAACGCCCACTTTGAAAATCAGTTGTTTTGTAGCGCCCCCCCCCTCGTTTTTTTCTTGTCAATAACCTCAATAACATATTTGTTGGGCCTAGTTTAAAAAAAAACATTTTTTTCAATATTTATACCGCCCCCCTCTAGGCTTCCAGCGCCCACAAGGGGGCGTTATCGCCCACTTTGGGAAAGGCTGTATTAGACTTAAAGAAATTTAACAATAGTTAGAAGCCAACTCTGAGAGAATTTTTAATCTAGCATCGCAAGTTAGCCCAAACAGTACAGATAGTTAAATGTTAAAATTCTACATCACTTTTGAGTACTGATAAATGTTCATGCTAAATATATAGCAAGATTAACAGAGGTTACCAATTTATGCCATGTAAAAGTAAAAAGGTATCTTCAAGTCCATGTCCCCGAAGAGGTAGGCAGAGGCACAATCATTCGCCTATACGTGGGTGGTATTCAAGACTAGTCGATGACACTTAAAGTCTCACGATGTCCAACTGGGCACATACCCAATCTTGGATGACGTTATTTTATTTAGAAAATTGAAAATACACATTTCCTATTTTTTTGTTGCCCGATCCGGGGATCGAACTGGGAACTCTGTAAGTCGAAGAATGCGGAACCGGTAAACCACAGAGGCGAGAAGATGTTATCTGTAACTCCGAGAACCTCCAAACCATAGACCTTAGCTAGACTTATAAATAATTGTTTATAAATTGTCACGTTCTTTACATGTGACAACCCTACCTAAAGTTCCCACCTCCCATAATAGTTCCCATAATTGTTTTTTAGCTAAGCCTATACAGTGCAGAATACTTATTAAAATATTTAAAAAATAAAAAAAGGTAGGGCGATATTAAGTTTGCTGAAGCAGCTAGACACTGTTATAACAAGAATTGCTTCCCACGTAACAAATATTTAGCTTGTTTTCATTGATAAAATTACTTACTTCCTTGGTTTATTGTCGGACGTAGAAGCCGTCTTCAATGGATTTTGCTTGAACATCGGAGGACTGGTCTGTGGCTGAGGTGTAGAAGGAGTACTCAAAATATTTTCTTCCGACCCGCGATGGCTGTTCCAACGTTTTAAGTTGAAAAATAGTTTCTTCTTCACTTTTTCAGACATTTTGTAACACGATAAAACTTCGACTGAGCAGTAATTATATCAATTACAAAAACACTGTAATCTATGAACGCTGATTTTAGGTATTGATAAGATAATTTTGATAAGATAGTCTATATTATGGGAACGGATGGATAATGACGTACTTTTTTTAATCTTTTTAATTTATGATGTTAAATATGACTGCATGTTTAAAGAAGTTTTAAAGCTCTGAAGGAATAAGAAAGGTGTTTTAAGTTTGACGTGTCTGTGTGTATTTGTATGTAGCGTCATTACTTTTTGTTTATTAAAACGGAAGGCAAACAAGCAGGCGGATTTCCCGATGGTAAGAAACGCACGCCTAGGGACACCAAAGGTGGTAATGGTGCTTTGCCAACCTGAGGACGGGATGTTAGGCCTCGAGCAAAAGTAAGTTTATCGGCTACCTTACCCTTCGAACTGAAACACACCAACGGCAAGCATGGACGTTATGGCGGCAGGAATAGGTTAGGCGGTGGTACCAATCCGGGCGAGTTGCTGCGAAACTCTACCACCGAGTAGGATGTCAGGGTGTTAGTGACGGTAAGCCTATGCTCGTCTTTTACGAGCTGCCTGGCAGGAAGGCAGATGGTCTATTCTGCAAAGAGCCCGGACCAATACGGGGAAATGAATAGATGGATTGTTTGCTATAAGGTTTATTTTTTTGAAAGCTGACAAAATTCACATGGTACTTATCTACATTTTATATACAGGTTACGTCGAGAGTTATTGAAAATTTTGAATTTTACTATTATAAATCTGTAGTCTAGTGATCCAGCGTCGGATCCCCAGGCTAGTCGAGGCAATGGCTAAGGCAAGGGCGCTTTGGTTGTGTCTCTACTTTATCTCTTCGGGGATATGGGCGTGAAGGTTTTATGATTATTATATCATGACATACGATGTGTGATAAGATTATTTTATTTTTATTTTAAAGCATTATACAACGAACTAACATACAGCTCTCTGGATGATAAGACACAATCATAGCATATAGACACAATAGATGTTATAGGTGTGTCTACGTTCCAAAAATAGGCATCTATGTCGCTGTGTGTCGCTTTCCTGAGGACAGTGTTAGGCCTTAACTTGTCCGTCTTATTAACACACATGGACTAAAGTACGCCAAGGTTTAACCTAGTATTATAGTCTTTATTGCATGGGATACAGACTATAATATCGATTTAACTTTACTGCTACCTTAGTCTATTTTTATTAATAAGACGGTGCAGGTTTTGTTGGAGGTTACTAAAAATTTTCGTTTTAGGTTATACTAGCTATTATTACTTATAAAAGTGATTTAGCTCGACGGCTATTTAAAAAAATCGACTATTAAGATATACATTTAATTAGTTATTATCATATTTAGTTCTTTTACGGAAAACCATCGTGACATCAGCATAAAAGTAGCCTATGGTTCTTTAAATATAATTTATGTTGATGAAAATCATTAAAAAAGTTCCGTTTTGATGTGCAAATAGAACGTAAAAACACTTTATATTATCAAGGTATTTTTGGCACTTGCCATGTGCTTGGGTTAAATATATATAAATTAAAAAAAATCCCGCGTTAACGGTAAAGAAAGGAATTAATTTTGCCACAGGACTTGAATCCTCAGTAGCTCTAATGGTTAGACTATCCATTTATTGCGTTCTATTGCAATTAAAACATAAAATAAAGACATTTACCGTCTTAGTACAAAAAAATCAAACACTAGTTAAACACGTGTTTTAATAAACACTGTCTAAAGATTTTCAACCAATATCATACTGCCAATTCATTCACATGTAGCGAATTATTGTTTGTATATCAATTTTAGACAATATCCCACAAAAAATATTTAGATGTCTGTTAAAATTGACATTTAACTAATTAAACATGATACACGTGTCAGTAGGTACGAGTATGTTATTGGTTGCTATTCAATTTCAGATACTGATTAGTAAAACACGTGTTTAACGAGTGTTTATTTTTTTGTAGTAAGACTGTATTTGTTTAAACTGGTGTGTATTTTTTATGCTGGACGGTTAGTGTTTTTTATATTAAATTTATACTGGTAGGTATCTATTAGTATCGTTGACTAACTATATACATCTATAACATCTTTATTGATATGCTAACTTTAGGGTTGAATCTATTTGTATATAATATATTTATAATTTATCGCCTTTGTGGTCTAGCGGTCCGAGTTTTGGACTTGTCTTCATGACCCGGGATTCGAACCCGTCTCGGGTTCGAATTCCGGGGCGAGCAACAAAAATAAAATGTGGAATTTCCAATTATCTAATAAAAAAAAATGATGCTCGGGATTGGATATGTGCCCGGTTGGCGAGATAGGCTTGCCACCTATCACATTGTGGGACTTGGTGTCTTTGGCTAGTCATGGGTGCCCTAGTTGTGCCTCTGCCTACCCCATTGGGGATATGGGCGTGAAGACACTTACTTGCTTTTTTAATTTGTATAAATTATTTAGGGATGTTAGTATATTTGTCGTTAATAATAATAACTAAATAAATATCTACTACCATTAAATTAGATTTGGCATTGACTGAAAAATACCACCATTCGTTTTATTAACACAAAATACAAGTTTATTACAGTAACGAGAAATCGACATATTTACATCCGGTTCCGGTCTGATAAACTGAGAAATATTCAAATTTTAGTTCAAATTCTGTTTAAATTTTATTTTTCCATCAAAATTAAATAAAAGAAAATGAATAATCAAAAGCACACTACTTTTTAAAAGTGACGGGTGGTTTAAAATAAAAAAAAAATTGTAATTAATAATTAAAAATCTCCTCCGTTTTTTAACCGTACCTAGTCCAAATATGTTCAGCGCCTAGGTATATTTTGTAAGACTGTAATCGATTTCTCCGATATTTCTGAATCCATTTTAGTTTTTAGAGCGCATACCTCGGAGTTAGTCCCATTGCCACCAAAGATCTGATGATGGAAGTGTAAACGTGGAAAATAATAATTGTTAGAATCGAAGTCGATTTTTGGCAATTTTGCTGCTCTAACATTATTTGCGGGTTAAAAATATTAATAAACCTAATCTCGTATAAAAAATAAATCTCATACAAAAACTCACTCCCCGCTGGACTATTCAGAATTTGACGTTTTTTATGTTGATAGTCCAAAGCTTCGAAATCGATGTTTCTTACATTTTTGTTGATCACTCTCAGAGTTTTTTTAGCCGATTTCAAAAAGAGGAGGCCAAAGAAGAGTCATCATATATATCACAAACCAGCTCACTCGGTTGAAGATACCCGGATAAGCTTATTACTTATATTGCAGATTAAATAAAATATTTTCACTACATGACATAAAACAAAGTCCATTTCCGCTCTCTGTCTCTATGTATGCATAAATCTCTGAAACTAAGTTCCGTATTTTGAGGCGGCTTTTCGATTAGATAGAGTAATTTAAGAGGAAGGTTGGTAAATATAACAACATAGAAGTTTGTACACCCGCGGTAAGCTGGAACGGGCTGCTAGGAATAGTTTAAGCGTAGTAAAATTGCAAAAGCTTACCTACTTCAATTGTTTCAGTACTGCGTCGCGATTTGGTATTTTCTTTTTTTCAAAAAGTAATTCGTGGTTACTGATCATAATCTGACTGGAGGTTTCTGAGTTAACGTGTTATGATTTCGTCAAGTACTTGTATAAGAATATGCTATTAAATAAAACTGAAAAAGCACAACTTGAAATATAAAATTTATATGGGACCACCTAGGAATCATGACCTACGTTTAAAATTCATCAAAATCTGTTAATTATTGGCCGACTACCTAATGGAGTAACAAGCACATTTTTTCCCCGTGGTGGTTCGGGCTCCTTTGCAGAATAGACCATCTCCCTTCCTGCCAGGTAGCAAACAATCAGACGGATTTCCTGATGGAAAGAAATTCACGCCGCCTAGAGACACCAAAGGTGGTAATGGTGCGTTGCCAACCTGAGGCCAGGATGTTAGGCCTCGAGCGAAAGGAAGTTTACCGACAACCTCACCCTCCGAACCGGAACACGTCATGAGGTTATGGCGGTAGGAATAGGTAAGGCGGTGGTACCAAACCAGTCGAATCGCTGCTAAACTCTACCACCTAGTCAGATGTCACGGTGCTAGTGACGGTGAGCCTATGCTCGCCTTTTACGAGCTGCCTGGGAGGAAGGCAGATGGTCTATTCTGCAAAGGAGCCCGGACCAACACGGGGTCTAATCAAGTTGGCCACCCCTCCTATATAGCAACTCATTACGTAATTAATCATTTCGTTTAAATTTGGATTAGGTCATCCAATTTATAAATAAAAGTATAAAGTGTAAAAAGAGTAAAACGTGTAAGGCCGAAGCGCATAATTTAAATAGTAGTTTCAAAGGTTTTGCACCAGTTTTGAGTACAAGTTTTATCTTTAAGGCCATCACTTTGGTCAGAAGATTATTACGTGTTTGAAACGAGTTAAGAAGTGTAATTATCATATTAATCTTTTCACCAGTATCTACCCTAACGAGTTTGGTTTTACCTACATAAATCTAGGCTACTTCATCCTTATCATGTTTCTATTTGTAAATAAAACTTTAATCTTAGGGTATGTTCGCCTGTTCGCGTCCAGTCCCCAATTCGCGTCCATTTCGCTGACACCGCTTAAAAAACCCTTAAAAATTTAGTTTCGCTTCCTAAAGCATGTTCAGTAATCAACAGTTACAATTGTACACGATAGGAATAAATGCAGTAAATCGAAAAAAAAGCAGTTGTCTGTAAAGTTGGTTTACTGACGATAATTGAACGTGACAGCATCATAAGAACGGAGACCGATTGTGCCTCTTTGTCGCTCGTTCCGCGCTCTCGCTTGCACTTCAAGCCTTAAATGACACACCTCAGAGCGAGGTAACGCCGCATGAGTCATGTTTTTTGGTGCGTACAGCCGACTAAATCGAATTATAAGACGTTGTCACGTCAAAAAAATTATAATAATAGTAACATTCTGATGCAATAATGCCAGTAGACTTGGTTAGACAAGTTAGTAAAATAAAAATTAGAGTTCAAAACTGGTGGTAGAGTTCTATACAGTTCCTGTCTTGTCACTTGTCAAAGATCACGATTTCATTTTGTTTCATTTTCGTATGACAACTACTAGAGGCATCATTTTCGATACTTGACGATTTTAACGTCGAGTCGCCTTCCTATTATTTTGCTTTTTTTTGGAATTGCTACTATGTTGCTAATCCCGAGGATTTTACAACTTCACTGGACTATAACATTATTTTGTTCTACTCTTTAGCACTGACTAACAGAGATCCGCCTATGCGATGCGACCCGGCCCGCCTCAGTGTGCTTTGCAATGCTATTCATCCCGACCCGTCACGTTACGCCCCGTCAACATTGGGCGCTATCCTTTATACCATAAAAAAAGAAAAAAACATTGATGGGACATGTACGTGTGTTGTGAAGTTCTAATCTTTGCTTTTTTTGCGATAATTGTTTGTCTGATAATACTTTTATTGTTTTCTTTTAAAATAGAAATCACACATTAGATATAATCAGCCTGATAACTTCTGAAATAGATATAGATTATTGGAATAGACCAGGTCACCGGTTTTGAGGTTTTTATGATTAAAGTCAAAATTTTAATCAGTAGCTGGAAATCTTTAGTATCATTGTAAATAACAGAATGTATAAATTGTTTGTATGTTTCGTTTTCCTGTCAATATTATTAAATTGTAGCCAAACGACTTTATCTAAGATGTTTTTAATGAATATGCATACAAAATTATAAAAAGCGTTTTAATGCATTCAAGTAAACCTGGATCTGGGTTCAGAATAACATCTCCGGGCGGCGATGCCGGCGATCAAAAGCCAAGAGCGCTACAACTAACTAATACTAATAAAAAATATGGCTTCAAAAATAAAGCTGACCCTGGCCCTAGCAAAAATAGTGTTCAAGTTGATTTATGTAAGGTCATAAGTCAAATTCCTTAACAAATAATATCTACTTAAATAAATGTACTATTTCATTTTCTGTGTATATAATATGTAAGACAAAATTGGTTACTAAAAAATTTATTTTTTATTTTTTCTGGATCTACGCTTCCTGAAAGATAGCTGCCCTATGTGAGTGATAGTTTACGTCCTTTTCTGAAACTTAATAAATACGTAATCGACTTCATAAGAATCGGTTTACGGCCAATGTTAATAATAATATGTATATATGTATATGTCTTGTCATATATTATATGTCTAAAGATGGAATTCAAGCAATCCAGATAGCTGCGTATCCGCCGGCATATCCCATACCTAATTGCCATATTTATCCTGTCCACAGATATGTTATTGGCAAGCGATAACATAAAAATGGATCAAAACATCAATCTTGGACAGCAATTTTTGGATTAGGATTGATTATTAATATTGGCCGTTAGCCGTCTCAGAGGAGTTTTGTTACAAATACTGTGACGCGAGAATAGTCTGTACAAATATTAGTAGGTCTTCGCTTGTATGAGTAAAGGTAATGCAATCTCCTTGTTAGTTTATCGTCGAAGTTTGAATCAAAGAGTCAGTTTCTATGTTAAATGGTTCGTAAATAATTTATTTATGACAAGAAAGCCATGTGGCTGCTGAATAATTAGCATCTTTATTCCACCAACGATCTTCACGAGCTTGTGAAATATTAAGTTGATTTTCTTTCGTAACTTTAGACCAATGAAGAAAAAAAAGGAAAAGAAAAATTGTAATCGATTTTTGAATTGAATTGAAAGATTAGTACACAATTATGACAAGACATCGGGAAATATAATTATAGCAGCTAACACATCTAGCTGACACGGCAGACGTTGTTCTGCAATATGTTTAATCAGATTTTAGTAAAAAAAAATTAGGGTGAGTCACCCTCATCACTTAGGGGTGTGAAAAATAGATGTTGGCCGATTCTCAGACCTATTCAATATGCTCACAAAATTTCATGAGAATCGGTCAAGCCGTTTTGGAGGTGTTTAATCACGTACACCGTGACATGAGAATTTTATATAATATTAGATTAAGTAGTATTTCATGCCCGTAAACCTGAAGTAGTAGTACCCCGTGTTGGTCAGGGCTCCTTTGTAGAATATACCATCTGCCTTCCTTGCCAAGCAGCTCGTAAAAGGCGAACATAGGCTCACCGTCACTAACACCGTGACATCTGACTAGGTGGTAGAGTTTAGCAGCAACTCGTCCGGATTGGTACCATCGCCTTACCTATTCCTGCCGCCATAACGTCATGATGTCTTCCGGTTCGGAGGGTAAGGTAGCCAGTAAACTTACTTTTGCTCGAGGCCTAGCATCCCGGCCTCAAGTTGGCAACGCACCATTGCCACGTTTGGTTTCTCTAGGCGGCGTAAATTTCTTAACATCGGGAAATCCATCT
>NJDC01003890.1:0-24901 GCA_002245475.1 Calephelis virginiensis
TGGGACATTTTGCCAGATTATGGGATAGTCGGGTCCCTGCTGCGTGCCGTGCAGTCAATGTATTTAGACTGTAAAGCATGCGCGCGGGTGGATGGCAACATATCGCCTTGGTTTGATGTTAATATTGGCGCCAAGCAGGGTTGTGTGTTGTCAGCATGCTTGTTTATCTTGTATTTGGACAAATGTCTTCAAAGGTTAAGATCATTGAATGTGGGTATGCGTATGAGTGACCAAGTGGTGAACTGCCTACTTTATGCAGATGATGCTGTACTTTTGGGCTCTACACCATCTGAGCTGCAAACACTAGTCACAGTTATGGAAGGAGATTGTAAAGACAGGGGCTTACATTTGAATGCGATGAAAACGAAAATAATGGTGTTTGAAAGAGACGTAACAAGAACAGATGTAGTGCTGGGACAAGTGAATGAAATTGTATATCTTAGTTGTGCTTTTAGCAGGGATGGAAGGTACACCGCGGATGTAGAGAGGAGAGTGAGTGCAGGGAATAGTGTGAATGGAGCGTTGGGTAAGCAATTCCAAAGCGAGGTTTTGAGTCAAAAAGCTAGACTCGCTTTGCATAATTCTGTGCTTATTCCAACGTTACTGCATCGAAGCGAGAGTTGGGTATGTCAGAAAGAGCATGAAAGTAGGATAAATGCGGTCGAAATGAGAGCACTACGGAAAATCTGTGGTGTAACGCTCGCTGACCGCATTCGTAACAGTGAGATCCGAGAAAGAGTGGGATTGAAAGAAAGTGTTAGTGTTAAAATGCGAAAGGGCATGCTCCGCTGGTTCGGTCATGTGGAAAGAATGACAGATGAAAGATTGACAAAGCAGATATACAATGCGAAAAAGGGTTATGAATGTGAAGGAAGCAAGACAGGTTTGTCAGGATCGTGAGGTCTGGCACTCGATACTCTCTGCCTAGCCCGTAAGGGACTTGGCGTGAAGATATGTATGTAAAAAGTATTTTCCTGGGGCCTACCATAAGCCCTTAAAAGAGAAATGTTTTAATACTACATCGAATTTTCGTACTATGACGTCTCTAAACCACCTTGTTCTAGGATAGTTTTACAATACATTTCTATGTAAAATACTATTAGATGGCAGTTTTGTGACTTATCATTCATTCAATTCGTACCATAACGTCAATTGTGACAGCTAGCAGTAATGTTTTTATGTCATAATTAGCGATCTTAAAAAAGTTAATATTTGCTAGCGGATTTAAAAAAAATCTAAAATAAAACATAAAATTGTTATTGTGATCAATGTAGGATTAGACTATCAATCAAACATTCAACATCTGAAAATTGACAATAACAATTTGGTGCCGGCTATTCTATATGGAGTACGCTGACAAAAAACCTTAGACTATTTATTTAAATCGTCATTTTCTTCATATGAGTAGCTCAGATTAGTAGTAGTAGAAATTAGTCTGGCAAAAAATCATTTTCATTTTTATTAAACTTGATAAATAGAAATGTTTTTTTATTTAACAAGTTATCTATGCAGTTCTTCACAATTGACCAAACTTTTTTATGGTTTCATTTTTCGTGCACAATATTTTTTTAGCTCAAATGCAGAAATAAGTGATACATACATTCACAAATTGGTCTATCGTGTATGTTCTTATTGTTGTTATAGCGATAGCATCCATAACAAAGCTCAATAAGGATGCCACCGCTTTATCTAAGACTTTAGTATGACTTAATATGACGAAGAAAATGACTAAATAGAAAAATGCTCGAGTAAAAACAAATTAATAGATTCTAATAACTAAGGAATCTTAGTCTGTCGGAAGGGGATGTATTAAAGTAAGTTTTATACTTGTAATGGCTAATTATATTGTTAAAAACAATTGAAAGCCATATTTATAAGAAAGAAGAAAAAGAATAAAAAATAATATATTAGGTAATAGACAAAATTTACAAAAATCATTCGTTCATTGCGGTAATAAAACAAGACTGATTTATAAGCTCACGGTACGAACTAAAGTAATGATATCTTATGACAGAAGTAAAACTTTCTTTTTACAAGACTGTTTTGTCAAAGCTTATGGTAGGCCCCCTGTACGTACTGGTTCGGTACTAGGTGGCGAAAAAAAGATTTTGGTTAACTTTGTTAAATTTGGGCATTAGTTTAGCATTAGCTGCCCTGTCCCTGTGTAGATTTTTATTTCGGTCAATTGCTTGAGGTAAGATTCGAGCTTATATTTTATCGCGTTCTTGTCTTCATGTTTTGCGTGTAGTAAGCCAGAATTATTATATTTCCTACCTCGTCAAAGCAATGCAAAAAGTATCGTTAGCTTTGCGAGATAAGCCAAAATTGTCATTTCTCCTCTACTTTTAGCCGGATATCCGGTTTGGCAGATCGTCGGATATGCGGTATTCAGTTATATAATTTTAAGTTTCATTTCTAATTTAAATATTTATATTTCGATGAATTATCACAAAACTAATAATTAATTAATTATTATTATTATTATTAATTATTAGTTTTGTGAAAATAAAATTTAATTCATTAATTTCGTTACTTATTAAATATAATTAACGAAATTTTTTCAATTCTTACGATGTGAGATTACATCCTCTTGCCATAGCAACAGCTATATGAGCAATTCCACTTGAGCCAAGTTTATTATTTAATCTCAAATCCAGTAATCTTAACCCACATGCTGCATAATTAAGTACGTGAGCCAAACATTCATTACCCGATGGTCCTAAAAGAGAATATATTCGTTATCAAAATTGTGTTTTTCTACAATTCTACAAATTTTAAAGAAAGAAAAAAATGTCCCTTCACCGGATTTGAACCTCTAAAGCCAACAAATGTTCTAGGCATTCGAGCTACTGAGGATTCAAAATCCGTAGCAAAATTTTTAATTCCTATCTTTACGCTTAAAAGTTTCGGAACAGGCTTTGAATCCTCTGTAGTTAAAATGGTTAGAGCATTCGTCGGCTTGAGACTAAAGGGTACAGGTTCAAATCCGGTCTGGGCTACTTTTTTTCTTTTTAAAATTTATTGAAATTTAATCCAAGCACAAGGCAAGTGCTAAAATAAAAATATTGTTATTCTCTTTTTGTCAGGAATATACAATTAAGTTTTTTATTTGGCAATCATTAAAAGTTGTGAATATGTACCAATTATATTTCATATTAATTAAACAGTGGTTTTTGCCTAAAATTAATAAAACGACTAGGTATATCTATTGGTTTCAGGAATTAATATACTACTTGTTTTAGGTACCTACCAAATATGTTATCTGCAAGAATTAAATTACGAAGTTTTTCATGTTTTGAAACAAATTTTGCTGTGGATGTCATACCATCATCTCCTATTTTGCAGTGACTGAAATCAAGCGTTTCCAAGTTTTGATTTTCTGATAAACCACGTAGTATATATTTAACTTTTTGACAGTTCATATCAGTTCTCGTTATTCTGTAATAAATCAAAATTACTCAAGTAATCGAGAGTTTTGGCGCCATCGAGAAAGAAAATGTGTAAATTTTAAGGAAGACGTGGCAGCATGGCCTAAAGGTCTTAGCCGGCCTCAAAATGGGGCAAATTTACTTAAAAAATCAAATAATCGATTTGAATTTATTATTTTGATCTAGGTAAGCCTAGATACACAATAAGCTACCAGATTCCACTTTTTGATATTACGAACTATTTATATACTCTTTACTTTTTGATATACAGGAACATGAGGTTGTACGACAAAAAAGTATAACTTCATGTTGGTGTAGAAAAATCGTGTAGCTACATTGAAAGCAATTTTAAAACTATGATATAAATTAATACGTAAATTAGAATTAGCCTGTTTTGCTTATTTTACTTACTTTAAAATTTTTAGCTGACTGCATTTTTCTAAGCCTCTTGCTAAATTTTTTGCATCGTTGATCGTGAACTGAAATTGGTCTTTTCTATATTCAACACCAATAGCACATAATTGATAAGTAAGATGAAGTTCAACTAAGTTCGTTAAGCTGCCTAATGCAGCATGTAATGATATGTGATCTGGAAAAAAAAGAATTACACATACCTATATGCAAATAAATCTGATGAACATATCTATCGTCGGCTCTTGGTGAAACTTCCACTATTCACTCTAAAATAAATTTATGTTTACAGATCAAAAACATAGTTTGTTCGTTCGAGATTTAGCCTCGACAGTATTTTTCAAAAACGAAACTGTTAGGTGTATTAATAGATTGTTTTAATAATAAATTATAAGTGATATGTAAAACAGTGCAAGTGTTTCTTTATCTCATAAATTTTATGAGAAACTGTTTTTTTACGTTACAAGGCTATATGTTAAACCGGGTCAGGGGAAAACAGTAAAACTCTTGAGGTGTTAGTCACATGTATTGGTAGATACAATTTATTACTTACACTAAACTTGCGCTTTCCGCAATATATTTCATTAGTTTCTTATAACCAGCTAGGGTCTTTCGATACTAAAAGTATTAGAGGTGTATCTTACTTGAACGTCTCTTCCCGTTTGTGGATGCGACCGAAAAAAGATATGAAAAGGTTTAGCCTGTTCCACACAACACTGCCTTCACCGAGATAGCAAGTCGTCCGGCTACACTCAGATACGGGCTACAGATAACTGATACCATGGGCTTCAGTACAGTCAGGAACCTTGTGGACCAAATCCGCTAGGATGGCAATAATAAAGGCCATAGAGCTCGAGGTTAGTTGGCTTCAAGCCCGAAGGTAGTTTCTTTGACTGAATTGTTGATATACAAACGTGTCACCAGGGCATTTATTTAAAACCTTAAGTTGCACAAGTTTAAACAAAATAGCCACTCAAATGTTACGCTTATTAGAAATAATTATGGTAAAAACTAATATTTTTGAGTCTCGAACCTTTAAATTATGGTGTTTTTATGCAGTAATATACGTGTGTATGCAGTGATGCAAGCGAAACGAAACTTTTGAAATAAGAGTAAAATGACAAATTGTGCGCTTCATTTTAGCGATAGGTTTGAGATGATGAATATGCATCTTGATTCTTGGGTTTTTGAATACATCTTTAGTTTGGGTCAATGCAGTTGTCTTAAGGATAGCGCAGACTGTTGACCGGGCGGAGTCTGTCGGAGTGCATTGCATTTAAAAGCAAACTCAGACGGGTTGGGCCGCATCGCATCGGCGAATTTTTGTTACTCAGTACCAAAGAGTAGTGCAAATAAGAAAAAAACCATTCTACTTTAAAACTTGACGTTTAAAAAGTGGCGCCTCTAGTAGGTAGTTGTCATACAAAACTTTAGCATTAAAATGTCATTATTACCACTATTCACTTGAATAATATCGTTTTCACTCTCCTCTTTGCGTAAATACGCTGTGGAAAAATCCTCCCCGATGCGACCCTGTTTTTGTGTGTGTATTTTGGTCCATAAAAAATATTGCGCTATGATGCGCCCTGTCCTTCCGTCCAAACGCGCGCTCGGGGGGTTTCATTCAATGCAGCTTGTGCATACGTCATATTATAGGCATTACGCAGTTTTATTGTCATCGTCACGTTAGCCCGTTATATTAGATTTGTGCCCATTTTGCGATAAGTTTGCCTCTTACCTTTTGATTAAACGTAGGCCGTACATAGATACGTACATTTTTTAGGAATACGAGCAAAATTACTTGCTTTTTTATACATCTTAACTAATTCTGTTTCTTGAAAATTGGGTAAATAGAAGAAGAAACATGTTTGCTTGAATAAATAATATAAATCTATTAATAATTTAATTTCAGGTCTAAGCACGTTGTAGGTAAGAAATGATTTACCTCGGATTAGTTGTTGCTTGTTATTTTGTTTTTGTTTATTATGTACATTTTTAGGTATGCTAGTAACCAAATTTGTCATTTCTGGTGAAGTTATCCGTTGGTCTGGAATGTCTGATGGAATTAAACTTCGAATTGACAACGTTTGTATGTAGCTGCCACATAGCTTCACTAATTTATTAACCTGAAAATGTTTGTTAGATTTATAATAGGTAGGTACATTAAATTGTTACTTCAATTGAATTAAGCACAAGTATATATTTTAAGACCTTTTCCGGATCGTACTGTCTTGGATTCAAATTTTCTAAAAAATCCGCATAATAACGTTCCATGAAATTGTTAATCCAGGGTTTTGTTTCAGATAATACGGGACAATTTACCCATTTTGACACATACATCCTTTTCCAGAATATATCATTCTTAATATTATCTACTAATATTTGCAAGGGAACATCAGTTTTCAGAACTTGCAAAAATAATTCTCGATCTTTTGGTATTAACTCTTCTAGTTTCAAGTCTCCTTTAAAAGATAAAGTAGCAATAATAAATACAGGTTTAAAATGATTACGCACTGTGTTGAAATATTATTTAAAATCATTGTAGTTTTAAATATTTTTTAATTAAGATAAGTTCTACCTGTCCAGTTGGCACTTAATATTTCTACACACAGCACAGAAAGTGTTTTGGGATGGTTAAAATCCCATTCGAAATTTTCAGCCTTTAATTTTCTTTCTTCTTCACAGTATTCATCGCCATTATATGCAAGATAAGTATTACGTTTTACGCTTGCTGGTAATCTCATATTGCAAGTTATATTCGATTTTTAAAAACTTAATAATAATGAGTCGTATCACTGTTGCCATGGAGGCAAGTAAAGATCACTATTGGAAACAAGGAACTAAACAAAATGGAACTTGTCCTGTTAGCAATCGCAATACATTTTCCATGGCAACGGTGAAATTGAAAACTGGGTTTTTCTAATTTTCTAATAAAAAACGTTGTTCGGAATTGGATTCCTGCCCGATTGGCGATAGGCTTACCACCTATCACATTGTTGCCTTGGTTGTGTATCTGCCTACCTCTTTGGCTATGGGCGTAATTCATGAAGATACTTAGGTATTTCTTTTATATCTATTGTAAAATTAGTTAATTTAGATTACAATAAGTTAAATTTTGTTTAGTTAAAGTGCACATTAGTAAAATATTTATAAAGTAATTAGTGTACCGCGTATTTCCTTGTTGCCTGCCAATCTAACAAAATGAGTTTGAGTAAGGAAGCCACGGCTTTACTTGAGACATGACTGCAACTACTAATAACTATAATAAATGAAATTGAAATAACAAGAAAAGCGTTTATTAATTATTCCTACGGAAGATGTGGCAGCATGCCCGAAAGGACTTAGCTGGTCCCAGACAAGGACATAACAAATTAAGTTTAAGCAACAACAACTTGTCAGAGAGTCTTACAGGCTCCTGTTTCTCGTATAGACGTATTTTCGCACTTAACACATACAAAATGTTTGCATGTGGGTGTGCTGATATAGGCTGCACTACCAAAAAAATAATATACATACAAGTGTTATTAAAATATTGCTATTTATAATATATACGTTATATTTTAATAAATAGCTCATTTATCAATTAATTAGGGAATTGCTGACTTTTCTTATTATTTATGTGAAATAACCGGTCACACTGGCCTGCGAGTTTGTTAGAAATCCGAAGCCGCCATTATTATAAATACATTAATTGATTCGTGACGATATTTTGTGTTAAGTGAGTTGTGATTCTGCCGCATCATTCCAATTTAAAGATTACGGTGTTTTTACTGGTCTCAAGTGTTTATATTTTTAAAAAAGGACATTCGACGTATTAAAGTTACGTTTAGAAAATTTTTAGGTTAACTTGCTAGTGATATTAAAAAATGGTGAAATTGGTGAATTTTGTTTCAAATGCCTGTAAACGATTATAAAAAAATGCCGAATGAAGACATGAATGTGATTTATAACAGTTTTCTTAACCTATTCTTACTGTTTTCTTGCATTTGCATCAAAAACAACTATTGATGAAATGTAAAAAATTTAGAATTAAAATGTTAAAAAACAATTTCTGTTTTGCTTATTATTTTCTATGCATAATATAATTGCCTTATTTGATATGAAATTGAGTTGCCCCTAAAATTTCTAATTATTGTAATGTTATTGTACCCTTTGCGTTTATAAGTGTTTTTTGTAAGTTGAATAAACGATTTTGTGTTTTTTAAATTTTAGTGGCAATTTGTTTTTTTTTATCAACAAATTAAAAAGTAATTAAATATTAAATATAAAAAAAACCCCGTTCCTAGTAGTTTTTGCTTGATATACCTACGGGGCGCCACTGTCTCGTAGCTGTGTAAGGCTATGGTTGCATTTATTGTATATGTAGATGCAATTCTTCTCTGTGAGGTGAAGTTGTAAAAATCGCAAGATTAGCAACAAGTTAGTCATTCAAAAAAAAAATCTCTGTGAGTAATATTGTTCTGTGGAGTCTTAGCACCATAGTGAAAGAAGATGCACGTAGTTTTTTCTTATTTAATGAACTCAGTGTTAATTACGAGTAAATTGGTTAATTTTTGTGTTAAATAGTTCAGCATTGTCCAGTTCAAGTGCACAGGTGAAACAATTATGAAAAAATTAGTGTACTGTGATATACCTCGGTGCCGCCAAATCTCACAAAATGAGTTTGAATACATTTTATTACGACTAATGATACTAAATTATGTTTTATACAATAAATTGCAAATATGTTACAAGAAAAAAAATTAATGTGGCTGTATGGACTCAGATCCTTGCCTTTCACCGACTGTGATAAAATTAAACAACAATAATAACAACAACAACTTGTCAGTTGTCAAGTTAATTTTTAATTCAATTCCAGATAAAATTTGTTTTCAAAAATAAAATAATTTGCAAAGAAATAAAAGTATTTATTTAAAGATCATGGATAAACACAACAGTTCTGAATTGTTAAATTCGGATTTTTCGCTGTCAAAAAATGCTAGTTCTGATTCATTGGATTCTGATTCTAAGTCTAGTTCATTGAATTCGAAACACGGACAGGATTCCGTAAGTTTCCTAAACCGATTAATTTATTCCTATTGAATTTTATAACTGTAGCATTCCGACTTCCTGAAGGTTTAAAAGGTTCGACTGCGTCAGTCTTGTTCGTCCTGTGTTACACTCAACTATAAGATTGTGACTCTCAAACATGAACAAAAATAAGGGTGTACATGATTGTTTATTTGTAAGCCGTTTACAAAGTCACAAGGAGCATGTAGAATATTTTAAGGTTTATTTGTATTTGTTTTAAAGTATATATTACTTATTATGGAATGTGAATGCTTACAACAACTTACTTTTTTAATTATTGATACGGGATACTCACGTGAGTATCCCGTATATATAATTATAATGTTAATAATACGCGACGATTTAAGTTTAAAATCATATATAGCTTATATAACTTATAACTTGAATTACTTCTCGAAGAGATGCCATAGATTTTATTACAATTATGTTTAATAATGTCAGATTGATCTCTACCTCTATGTAATGCAGACTATGCATACATAAACAAAGTAATGTGTGTTTATAAAACATCTGTATTATTAAATATTTTATTTTAGACTCATATGCTTGGAGATATTCAGCTCTTAGATGGAGAGAAAGTAATGGGTGTTGCTAGAGATGTGACCTATTTGTGCCCCTACAGTGGTCCTTCACGGGGAGTACTAAAGGTCACTAATTATCAACTGCACTTTAGGCCTACAGACCCAACAACTCTGCAGACTACTCTTAGTGTGCCACTTGGTGTTGTAAGTATTTCTAACCCTTTATATATGGTTTTGAATATTGCAAGAAATAAATTAATAAAAAATAATGAATTTTCGATAAGGTCACGTGTCCTGACGCTGATTTAGAATTTTTGACCTATTCCAAAAAAAGTGCACAACACCGCTGAAGAAGTTAAAAAAATTATCTCCCAAGATAAAACTGCTTGCATGAGACGTTCTTGCTATTTCAGATAGCAAGTGAGGTAGCTTGAAGATGTGGATGGTGAAATAAAAATAACAAATGTAGTATTAAATTTGACAATAACATACAAAGTTTTTTTGTGGTGTGTAACTAGAGGTCAATGAAAATAAAATAGCAGCAGCAACCCATATTATTTGTGCAAAAGCTCAGCTGTGTGTATGAAAAACAATTTCTTAAATATTGGCTTTTATGATTGTATGAAGGTTAATTTTCAGTGAAATTTTATATATGTGTGTCAAGTGAATGACACTTTTTAATTTAGTTTTATGTTTGATACCCATACTTGTTATATTATAAATGTGAAAGTCTGTCTGCTATGTTTTCACAGCTAAACCGATTGACGAACTTTATTGAACTTTGATATGCATATGGTTCATGACTTGAGTTTAAACATAGGCTATGTTTTTTAGACTAAATGGGAGACAAAGGTTTTTATTAAATACATTTTGAAGCTAATGAAAGCAAAAGCAACTATTTTATGCTTTAGAAGTTGCGGGTACATACCTGGTTTATTTTAATATAGCAAAGTAAACAAAGAGATTCAATCCTGATGGTTAGAAAAATATACCTGGCAATTGTAGATGATAAATGTGTATTGTAAACTAGAGTCTGGAATGCTAAAAGTTTTCCTTAAGCTGATCATGATACACTCTAAACTGGGACATGACTGTCTCAAACAGTGATCTAATGAAAGCAATTAAGGCAGTATTATCAATCAGGTTGAGCTATTTCAATACTCTCTAGCTTGGTAATGTAGTAATAGTAATCTTCAATAATAAGTTGATTCTAAAAACAATAAAATATTCTATAACGACCCATTGAAAAAAACTCAGAAAAATTGTGCCTTCCATTTTGTTTGTTCTATTATTTTATTTGGTTATAAAGACTTGTATATTATGTGTCTAATAAATGTAGAGTGTCTACCAATAGATTTGCCTAAACTTAAAATGAAAATATGTAAATATATTGACAATAATTATTGAAATGTTATTTGCCACAGTAATGTATTTGACATAGATAAGTTATAAATTAGCAGCTAAAAGTTATCTGGTACTTTATGATGATAATGGTTATAAAGGATAATAATTATGATAATTTTGAATCCTGATGCCAATAAAAGTATGAGTTTTTATAAAATTAATTTTTTCAAAAAAAATCTGTGTAATAAATGTTAATGCTAATTAAATTAAATAAATAGTAAATACCTAAGTAAATATTACACTTATGTAATAAGTACTAATAAAATTATAATCTTCAGGTTTCTCGTATTGAAAAAGTCGGTGGGGCTTCCTCAAAAGGTGAAAACTCCTATGGTATTGAAGTATTTTGTAAAGTAAGTTTTTAAATTTTTTTTAAGTAGTGATGAGTTTCTATGATAGACAAGCATCCGTCTTCCTACCAGGCAGCTCGTAAAAAGCAAACGTAGGCTTACTGTCCCTAACACCGTGACATCTGACTAGGTGGTAGAACTTCGCAGTGACTGGCCCGTATTAGTACCACCGCCTTACCTATGCCTAACGTCAGTGCTTTTAGTTTATGTTATCCGGTTGGAAAATAAGGTACCTGGGAAATTAATTTTGCTTGAGGCCTCAGATTGGCAACCCTTTATTACAACCTTTGTTGTGTCTGGGCAATATGAATTTACTACAATTAGGAAATCCGTCTACTTGTTTGCCTTCCAATATAAAAAAAACATTAAGTTTAATATATTCAGAATTTACAGCAAACAAACAAACAAATTATTACTGATAACTGATTAATAAATTGTAGTGATAACTAGATAGAAAAATAATTAAGTTACTTAAAGCATCTTCAGAGTCATTGTACCTTTAATTTTATTTGCAGGATATGCGCAATTTGAGGTTTGCACACAAGCAAGAGAATCATTCACGACGTGGTATATTTGAGAAGTTACAGCAGTTGGCGTTTCCACTATCCCATAGATCAACTCTGTTTGCATTCAGTAATTTGGAAAACTTTCCAGAAGATGGCTGGTTAGTTTATGAGCCTATATTGGAATTGAGGAGAATGGTAAGGATATTGATTTATTAAACATAACTGTATTATTGTAGTTTATCTACGTTACAGAAACAGTCTTCATTAATGTAGCAATGTCCTCGACCAATGAAATTGCATATTTTTAATTTCCTGAAAATTTATTCATGTTATTACTTTTTATGTGACTAAATATTGTTCCTATCTGACAAAGGTAATATAAGATTTATTATAATAAATAAGTAAATAAATTGATATTTCTGACCAAATTACACAAATTGATTCTAGCCCTGAAATAAGCATATGATATGCTTGTATTATGGATGCTAGAACTTACAATAGAAATACTTACATTAAATCTTGGTTGTACCTGTGCCATCCTCTTCGGGGACACAGGCATGAAAATATAAGTACACCCAGAAATGCAGATATTTAAATGTTCTTTACTCATCTATTTGTCCCTTCGGATTCGAACCCGGCCTTCGAGACGGTTAGTGATGTTTGTTGTGCACACTCATCCTTCAACCTATAAACTTACTTCCATCTTAACAACAATAGCAGATTTCTTTTATCGTCAATTTGCATATTTTACAGGGTGTGAACAACGACATGTGGCGTATAACCCGTATCAATGACAAGTACGAGATATGTGACAGTTATCCCGCAGTATGGGCAGTACCAGCAGCTGCTAACGACGATTTGCTTCGGTCTGTCGCAGCGTTCAGATCGCGCGGCCGTATTCCAGTTTTGTCTTGGATACATCCTAGTTCTCAAGCCACAATCACTAGATGTAGTCAGCCTTTGGTTGGGGTAAGTAGTTTCGCGTCACAAATACCTCTTGTATGTCTTGTATATGTGAAACAAACAATTTTCTATTCTAGTTAATACCTGGCTACAAGCAAAGATTATACATTTCATGCGTATCAGCCTTTGTCTTCTTTAGATCTGGTTAGAGAGTTTGAGATATTGTTAAGTATATTAGATTCTCCAGCTCCAAATCAAGCCAAGTGCTCATAGAAAAGGGGCAGGTATAGTATGATTAGGGTTTCAAAATAGTATAATTTTTGTAATATTAATATTCCTACATGCAAAGAATTCGTACGTGCGTGCGTCCATGCTAGCGTGTGAGCGTTTAAGGCTATGTGCGATCATGCGTGTGCGCGTTTGTGTAAAATCAAGCTCCTGAATAAATCGAACTTTGTTACAAAAAATATAACCCGGGACCCCGGAACACAGGAACCCATTGTGCGATGTAGCCTTTATGTTAATCTAGGTCACAGTCTATCTGTGTTCTAAATTTCAAACAAATCCGTTCAGCCATTCGAACGTGAAAGAGTAACAAACATCCGTACATACATACTCACAAAAATTTTGCGTTTATAATATTATATAGTAGGATATGTCCGTGCGCGCGTTTGTTAGTATTTACTGCTAAGGGTATACGTACCTACGTAATGATTAAATACATTAATTTATGTTACCTGCAGTACAAATTCATTTCTGAGCTAAAAATAATGTAGGAGATCATTGCTTCACAGTTGTGTTTCGGAGATACAAAAGACAGATACAGAGATTTTTATTAACATATGATGTCAGTTTTTGTAAACTTGTCCGTAAAACAGACTATAAAGAAGTTGTAAACACTTGTAGGTAAGTGGAAAGAGAAGTCGTGAGGATGAACGATACATTCAGCTTATAATGGATGCCAATGCTCAAGCACACAAGCTGTTTATAATGGATGCTCGGCCTAGTGCCAATGCCATAGCCAATAAAGCTAAAGGTGGTGGGTAAGTGGATATAATCAGTAACTTATTTCACGTCTCATATACCACAATCATACATTGCCACCAATGATAAAACAATTTAAATTTTAAGTGCATCCTCATATTTGAATTGGTGAAGACAATAAATCCAGTAATATTTCCAAAATGTAATAACTAATAACAAATACAAAATCAAGTAACAGAAAAAAAATCCAAAAAAAATTTTTTTAGACTGAAGACCTATTAGTAGAAGCTACCAATTTTGTTTCAGTAAATATTATTGTAAAGACCAGGCTTTGAAGCGATAATTATTATTAATAAATATCAAGATAATTAACATTGATAACTCATAATGATAAACATTTTAAATAAATATGTATTGCATTGAATTATCTTGATAACAATAAAATGTAATATTTATATGGCTATCCTACCGCCTTTTCCGTCTGTAATAGATTTGTTATAAATCGACATAATTATCTAATAAGTGTCCTATAATTATCAAACTTGATAATTTCGAATCCTGGTACAGACAGACACAATATTATTACGAGTTCATTATAAATAAATTTATTAATTTTTTTCAGTTACGAATCAGAAGATGCATATCAAAATGCCGAACTTGTGTTCTTAGACATACACAACATCCATGTTATGCGTGAAAGTTTAAGGAAATTAAAAGAACTTTGCTTTCCACAAATCGATCAGACTAGGTATGTTCGTACTGATGATATTTTTTTTGTGTATTTCAGACATTTTTTGTATATTTATTCTTGTGTATTTTAAAAATAATAAGCAGTGATGTGGAAATCAAGAGGAAGACTAAAATAGTCTTTGTCTCAGTCTCTGTATTGGTCTTGGGTTGGCTCGTAACTATAGGCTTGGTTACCAATTTTCCCGCGACTTCGGGTAGAATGTATTTTCATACAAACTTTCTAATAGGCTAGGCTTAGGTTTACCACCTATCTCATTATGGGACTTAGTTTCAGCTAGTCGTGGGTGGTCTGCCTATCTCCACGAGGACACTAAAAAGATAATAACAATTAGTAATGTTATTTAACTTTTTAACAGATGGTTCAGTGGTATAGAAGCGAGTTGCTGGTTGAAACATATAAAGTGTATTTTGGCTGGAGCTGTTCGCATAGTAGATAAGGTAATTTCTTATAATTTATGTTTATTGTATGTGCTCTGTACAGTTGGTACAGCCTTTTAGAGATAGTTGATAGTTGAGTGGAATGAAAATCTTTGATAAGAAGTATTTATATATTAATAGAAGTATATATGTACTAAATTGTATAATGACATGATATGCGAGCGCGCGGCGTCGTTGATTCTCGTATACGAACTGATGAGATAATGTAAAAAAGCTTATTATAAAATTTGCTTTATGCGTGGATAACACTGTACGCGCTGTCTCGTACATGCTTATCTAATTATAAAGTATATCTTATACCTTTAAATGAGCAATTCTTGTATTTATATAATTGGAATCTCGGAATCGGCTCCAACGATTTTCATCAAATTTAGTATATAGGGGGTTTCAGGGGCGATAAATCGATCTAGCTAGGAATCATTTAGAAAAAAATACCGTGCGAAGCTCGGCCATCCAGATATTTATATATTAAATACATCATATTTCAGGTAGAAAATCACAAAACTTCCGTATTAGTTCACTGTTCAGATGGTTGGGATCGCACAGCCCAACTTACCGCACTGGCGATGTTAATGTTGGACCCATATTATCGCACGCTCAGAGGTTTTCAAGTGCTTATTGAAAAGGAATGGTTGTCTTTCGGACACAAATTTCAGCTGGTGAGTTCAATGAATGAGTGGATTGAAGGGAAACAATCTATAGAGTTTTATAACAGGGAGGTAGACACCTTTTAAATTACAGGACGCGTTAATTATTAACATCACTTTCTTCTCCCGCTTTGTCTAAATACAGTGATAGTAATGAATGTGTGCCAAATATGTGTGGTTAATCATTTTTTTTTGTTAAATAGAAAATACAGATAAACACACTATATCTTTAAACGAGTTTTGATTTAATATATATCACTTTGATTGAAATTGTAATAGAATACGGCTCATGCTTCAAAAAATTTATTGAACAGTGCACATCCTTCAAAAAATTCATACCTACTCTAAACGTGCACGGTTAAATTATGTTTATCTTTGGCATCACCTTGACTACTTGAGTGGTTTTGAGTTTTTGATTTAAAATCAACTAAACTCGACCAAATTTGGCTTGATAAATTGTCTGTAGTTATTAAGAAACAGATAAATTAAAGTTCATTAAGATATTGTTTAGTCCTAAGAATCATCTTAGTCACATATATTTTTTAATGTGAATGTACAGACACAACTCTTTATATTTTAAAATATATACAGGATTAATTAAATTAATTTATGTTATGTTTAGTATGTAAGTTATGTGACATTCATAGTCTCGCGTGCACACAAATTCACACACACCCATGTACGCACGCGCGCGCGCACAAACAAACACACACACACACACACACATACACACAATGCATGTGAGCAACTCTACGTACACGTAGAGTTGCTCACATGCGTACATACCCATCTTTTAAGAATTAACTCCGATTAATATTTTTTATTTATTTACTTATAGCGTATAGGACACGGTGACGAACGTCATTCAGATGCAGATAGATCACCAGTATTTGTACAGTGGGTGGACTGTGTATGGCAGCTGCAGCAACAGTTCCCTACTGCCTTCGAGTTTACCGAAAGATTGCTTATCACCATTGTTGACCACCTCTACTCTTGCAGATTTGGAACGTTCCTCTTTAACACCGAGAGGGAGAGGGTTAAAGAAGGTAATTTTTTTAATGCGTTTATTAACAGTAACGCATTCATACTGTATATTTACTTTAAAAAATCCAACTTGAGATTGTCACTATGCTCTAGTGGTACAGTTCTGGCATTGACTACATAAGGGCCCGGGATCGAATCCCAGTCAATACAAAATATATTTTTTAAATTTTGTAATAAAAACAAAAGTTTCCGAGGGCTCTCATACAAATCTCATACCTTTACGAGGAAGAAGAGGATCGGAAAATAAATAAGAATGCTCACGAAATTAATGTACATCCTTTTAGAAACTCAAGATCTCATTATGAGAAGCCTAAATGATTTCCGTAAAGGCCTTAAGAATTTACATTCTGAAAATTAAAATAATGCTTTATTTACACTTTTTTTAACAAACATACACTTAAGCTTTTTCCACGGTGCATATAATATAGATAGATGTATTCTAAAAAAGCACAGTGTCAATTTTTTTTTAAATGTGCGTATATAATGGAATTTGACCGAGCGCCGACGATGAAAAGTGTAAATTGTAAATATGTTTTGTAGAAGTGAAAACGAAGACGGTGTCGCTGTGGTCGTACATAAACAGTCGACAGAACCTGTACCTGAACCCGCTGTACTGGGGCCCGGCGCCGGGCTCGCCCGCCGGCGTGCGGCCGCAGTTCGTGCTCGTGCCCGTCGCCTCGCTGCGGCTCATCAAGCTGTGGAAAGCGCTCTACTGCAGGTGGAACCCTACAATGCGCCATCAGGTAACTACGAACTACAGTTATTCATATGTAATTGTTCTATATTTAAGTAATCGCCTATGTGGTCTAGCGGACTTGACTCCTTGAGATCCCGGGATCGAACCCCGGAGTCGGGCAAAAAAAAATACGATTGCTCGTCATAGTATATAAAACCAGATAGTACATTTTGGCAGTCATTTACTCTCAAGGTATCACTCGTCATTGTACATGACCCAGATAGTATATTTGTCAGTTGTTTCCTCTCAAAAGATAACTCCCCATAGTACATGAGCCAGATGATGTATTTTGTCAGTCATACCCTCAAGCGATAGCTCTTCATAGTACAAAAACCAGATAATATCTACAGGCATTCAATTTCAAGTGATAAATCGTCATAGTAAATGAGTCTTTTCTTTTCTTTTTTTAGGTTTTGGCCTTCACGTTAGAATTTTGCCATTAGTCAAGTAGAAATTTGCATCAAAATTTTTAACAATTATAATCAGTCATAAATCGTCACTAATTCATTTCAGGCTCTTGGGTAAAGCGGTGGCATCATTACTCAAGCTCATGTAATGAGATTTGGCGGCAACGAGGAAATACACAATACGCTAATTTCTTCATGATTATTTCGTTTGTGCGCTTTCACTGAATAAAATTGTACAAAATGTCATCAAAATTGACCAATTTCACTCAATTTCAACACGAAATTCAATAGTTATGAAAAACCTTCGACCATCTTTTCTCTCGATGGCGCCAAAACGTAGTACATGAGTCAGATAGTGTATTTTGACAAGCGATAATTCGTGGAATGCTTCAGAGAGGTTAGCTGCCCCTTTGTGGGTGGAATCTGCATCAGTACACCAATGATGCAGAAGCGCTGCATCAGTACATTAATGATGCAGAAGCGTTAAATATGTCAACCGATTTTTGCACCAACATTCAGCTGATGTCTATGTTAACTATAATTTGACTCATTTCCGAGTGAGAGGAAATCTGAAGCTGAACGATTTTTTTTTTGCTGCATGCAATGGATTAAATTTACCACGGTGCAAGTTTTTTTTGTCTTTGCTCAATTGCCCATCATATCACTAATATGCAGTCTGAAGGAAATGACTGAAAACAATATTTTTTACGGATTAGAAATTGCCACCGCCCTTACCCATCTACGGTGCTAATCTTCACCATTCGTCCTGTTACAAATCTGAAATGTTTCACGAGTTATCACTTGAGAGATATGGTATGGAAAGCTGTCGCTTTATCTGCATCATCAGGGCTTTATAAAGTAATCAACAAATTGTGATAATGATTTAGTGAAATCGGTTGACTACAGTGTAATGTGAAATATATTGTGGAAAAGTACAAGTGCTGTTTAAAAATGCGTAGACAATGACGTATCACCATGTGTTGACAATGAAAAGTGTAAATTCTAATGGGAATAGGTTACTTTTGATCCTCGATGTTCTAATGCTTTCCGTGGGTGTACGAAAAGTCTGTATAATGAGGTGAACAGTTAGTATTGACTACTGAATGCTTCAACACATACTCAGTCTAGTTTAGGATCTTTGGGAAATCAGTCTAATACCACTTACGGCCGTACTCAGAGACGTTCAGGCAGTTCTTAAGTGGATAGCAATGGCTAAATGGATCATTACATACAAGACTGCTGGTCGAGGAGCCATATTGCAACTCGTCCAGGTAGGAATCCACCGCCTCACCTATTTGTGTCGCTATGGCATTGTCAGCCGGAGTAGTAGAAGCAGTAGGGTAGCAGGTAGACTTTCACATAAGGCATAACACACTGGTCTCGAAGCAGCGACGCATTTACGTCTATGGTACCTAAAGGCCACTCCCACATCAGAAGAGACGTATGCTTGTTAGCTGTCACAAGAAGAGTGTACGTTAATATCCCCTTTACTAATAAAACTTACGCGCCCGTTGATCTGGTGTGTAACTTCACTTTTGCTGCCAAAAAATAATGATACACACCAGGGTGCTGACTATGTATCTCAATTGCCAACTCAAAATGGAAAAAATAGCTGCCAAATGACGTCATTTGCGTTTGCTATCTCTATTGTATTCGTGTTGGTCACTTGAGATAGCAAATATGGAACACGTAATTTGACAGCTATTTGATGTATTTTTTTCCATTTTGAGTTGGCAACTGAGATACATAATCACCTCCCAGATCAACGGGCGTAAGTTTCATCAGCAAGGGGGCTAATGTGTATGTGTTGGGCAAGGACCCGATCTACCAGCGCACGCGGGAGCTGGTGGCGCTGCGGGTGCAGCTGGAGGCGGCGGCGGCGGCGGCGGGCGGCGAGCACGCACGCCAGCGCCGCGCGCTCACGCCGCCGCGCGTCGCCAGCCCCCACCACGTCTGAACCTATGCAGGTACTTGCTACCACTGTGTGACCACCTCTCCAATTAAGCGCGCCTTTGTGGTCGAGCAGACGTGTTTGAATTGTTTTCATGATTGATATCGTGTTCGATACCCGGTTCGGGCAACAGAAAAAAAAGTTTTTTTCAATGTTCTAATTACAACAACGTTTTTGATATGTGCCCAGTTAGTAATGACTTTGCAAGCTGACTCATTGTGGGACTTTTTCAGTTAGTCGTGGATTCGCTTGTTGTACCTCTGTCAACCTGTTTTGGGATACGGGCGAAAAGATACTTATGCGTAAATATAAATAAGTATCTTTACCCATCCTTTTCCCCAGTAGTTAAATAATCAAGTCGAGGTTCAGTCGCAAACAAAAGAAGACGAAAATAATCAAATTTTGTCAATAGGTTCTGTTATTATATTTATCCTATTTTTACAAATATTTCTGTAGTATAGTTTGTAGAAAAAAAGGTGAAACGATACATCAAGTTTTATTTTTTACAGATGCACAACTCCACATTCCTACGACGGAACTACACAGCCCCAGAGGCTTACATGACGATATTTAAAAGATATTAACTTAAAAAGCATTTAAAATTAACACGCTCAGCGCCAAGCCCTAAATTTCCAATACAGGTATACATCCTAGAGGACACACGTGGCGCTGAAAGCATTAAGTATGATTTCTAATCAAAACTATTTAAAGAGGATCTTTGTATACAAAAACTACACACAAAAGTGTTAAAATGTATATGTATTGTAAAATATACATTACACGAAGCAACAAAAGAGTACTACTATTTAAAGCGTCGCCACCTACATAAAACACTTATTATTAACCTTAAATATTATTGTATTAAGACGACGGCGAAAGACTGAAATTAAATTTGCAATTATACACTAACGATTTAGTCTAATTTTTTTCGTATGTATATACGAGTGTGTGTCGGCGCGGAATATATAACTTTATTAACATCTATGCCGGACATGTGGGCTGCAAAAATCAAAGAATCGAAGCTTATGTTCTGTGTTCCCAAAAATTATGATTGAAAAATGGTTTTAGAATTGACATTCTGTGTTCTGTGTTTATATAAAATCAACTGTATAAAAATAGTTTATTACATAAAATGTGTCGTTTAGGCTGTAAAAATGCTTGAAATATATGTTCTTTTTATTTCATTAAAAATATCTACTTTAATTTAAATGGAAATTTGGGTGAGTACTATATTATACCGAAAAAAAATTTTAGTTTATGTTTAGTTATAAATAATTTTATAAATTATACTTAAAACCTTAAATTTTATGTTTTAAAATTTTTCAATAATTATTTTTCATTTTGAATTGTTTCAGTTAAATTAAAAACAAAATCCCTGAGAAAAAACTAAATGTTAGATTATCAGCGATTGTAAAATTTTTATCTCATTATTATAAAGCCTTACAAGTTGCTATGTTAATTGCAAATTAATAATTATCTTAACGCGCTTTTGTTGCACCGGGGTTATTATGTATATCGTATATCTTATGTATATCGGTCAGTAAGACCAACAAACGTTTTGTGAATTTTTTCTCGCTCGTTTAGTGAAATTATTCCTCGCTCATGTAAAAGAGAGGGTAAACATAAAATGTGATTGTCACAAGTGTAAGTAAATGTATTTTTTTTAGTTGAGTTTAATTGTTTTTGTTTATTTTAGAATATTTAATAAATCAGTTGTTATTTTGAGGAAATCTTACAGTAGTTTAAGAAGAAATTTAAGTTTCCTGATTCTACTGTCGTGGAAACTCGGTCCCAGCTTTATCTGGCGCAATAATGTCGTTATCTGTTTCGAACGAGCCAACCCTACCCAAGACACGGTCATCTAATATACATTGTTCTATCTTCATACATACGGGAGAAAACACGTTCGTTTACACCTACGCGTCTCGAGTCTGGTATGCACTTGGTACTTACGTGGTACACATTTTTTCCATTTTGTAACCAATATGTGAGCGTGCGATTTGTAAATGTTATTTTGGTTTAATAAGTCCAAGTATTTACTTAATATGGCAAAAATCAATTATAGACTATATTATGCTGTTTTCACTCGAGTTGTGAGTTTTTAAAAAAAAAATGTTAATTAAAAACACCAAATGCATTTTTATTAAACATTTAATATGCATTAAGCGATTTTTATTTGTTTTAAAAATACAATACTTAGTATCACAAAATTTAAATACGCGGATGTAGTTATAACACTGAAAGTGGGTAGCCCTATCTTGTGTTTACGCACCGCTCGGTTGTAGGTATTTATTTCAAAAGCAGAGTTGAGTTATACTACTGTATATTACCGTGCTCACCCACTTGTTGGTAGCACCATTGTTGTCTCAAAACGACGTTTGTTTTTGCCAATACCAAGTCCGCCTTTAAAGTCTCGTAAATAATGTGCTATAACTTTCTTTTCTATATGAATTTTTTCTCTTTATTTTTTCGAGTATTTCACATTTAGTTCTCAAAATTAATGCCACTAAAATAAGCCTATACTTAGCAAAAAAGATACAACATTTTGTGTACTATTAGTTTTATTTATTATAAATGTACTGAGGGAGGGTACCTAGCAAAAATCTTTTGGAGGAAAGGGATATTTACGTAGTTGAAAAAGTGTCTCAAAAAAATTAAATTAATATGGCGCTGTTATCGCTGTAATATTCGATCTATCAACTGGTCAATAATTTTCACAGATGACATTTATAACCATTTCTTCTTGTCTCTGATTGAGTTTGTTAGAATATAAATTTGTCTATGGTTCAAATTGCATCAGACAAAGTCCAAAATTTGCCTATTATAAAAGTCGATATTCACCCTTCCTAAAATATTGTAATATATTTTACATACCCATGACCAAATATTTTTTTATAAAATACTTATTGTAAATAATAAAATAAATAGTATTATTCTGACAGTACTGTTACTAGTTATAAGATAAATGTTCACATTAATATATGTTTACTAGATACTTGGAGTTTTCATTGCCTTCTCAATTCCCTCCAAAACATACATTACTTTTAGCTTTTTTAACTTGTACTTTACAGATTACAGATTTATAAAAATGATTATTTATATGCCATTTAAAGTTGAAAGTGAAGCTAACCGCCAAGCCCAATAAACTATCAAAGATAAAAGATAGGGCTATTTTGGATAAGTAACTAGACAACCTCTGTTATTTTTCAATAATTAACATAAAAATAATATGGGCAAAAAACTTCAGTAGACCTTTATCTAAAATCTAAATGTAGATAGGTTAATGAAATTGGCTGTAAGTGATTAACGGCCAATTTCAATAACTTATCTGACATAAGAGGTAGCACTACTATAGTAAAATATCTTAGCAACAAATCTCCTGTAGGCATATCTCTAACTGTAGATCGGTTATTGAAATAGGCCATAAGTGGCTAATTACTAATTTCAATAGCCTACCTATCTAAGATAAAGAGATAGTGCTATTAAAGATCTGTTACAAAACAACCATTGTTATTTTTCGATAATTATCTAAAATGTTTTAGCAAAAAAACTCTAATCTCTATCTTTAGATCCATTATTGAAATTGACCGTAAGTGGCTTAGCAACTGAAGATAAATAAGTTGTTTGTTTAATACTGGCCGTTGGAAGAACCGACAGACACTGATTATTACAAATCGCTGCAAATCAATAACGGACAATTGTTACAGTATTTAACATAATCTTGTTAAAATAACGATAATCTGCAGTACCGATTCAATAGCTTGTTTTCAACAAATGAGCCATTAGAACTTTTCTTTAGGCTTTTATCTGAGGGTGGTGTCGACATCGGCGTGCTTGTATGAAAAGGGTAATGAAGTGAAGGAAGCTAGACAGGTTTGTCAGGATCGTGAGGTATGGCACTCGATACTCTCTGCCGACCGCATATGGGACTTGACGTGAAGATATGTATGTATGTAGAATTTGAAAGTATTCAAAGCAAGGGCGTATATGCTTCTGCTGAGTGCTCCAATTTAGACTCCACCAAAAATTTTCATCAACTGGTTTTCGACTCATTTTACTGAGCTATATCTTAATCATAAAAAAACACTATTCATATCTAAAATTCGACTAACTTATCTATTTAGTAAACAGCGTCGCTCGTGCGACGTTTAGTGTTTCTGATTATTTCCTAAAAATGACGATAATTTTAACAAAATAATAAAAAATATCTTGGTAATTTAATTTTCGGTGCTTAACCTTTATGCCGCCGGTGCCGGTGGTATGCCGCGACTATAACGCGGCAGTATAACTGCACTGTGCGGATCCACGTTCCGGCATGCAAACGATTAAACTTCAGAAACTGACAGTCGAATGACATTTCAAGAAATAGCGGCTTATGACATTTTTAATAACTTATCTGCAGTTAGAGTTAGTATTAGAGTATTGTAGCTCAGATAATTTTATTAATGATTGCAAAATAACTTTGGTTGCCTGGTAACTGATCTAAAGTTGCCTTAACTCTTAGGTAGGTTATTAAAATAGGCAACATAGTATTGAAACAGATAAGTTAGTGGCATTGTAGCGGAGAACGTTAAAAATTGATTTCGACATTTTCCGCGTTTTCAGTAGAAAGCGACAAGGCTCCTATTACATTCAGACGACAAAAGAGAGCAACTTATGAGCACAACTTATACAGAAGAGAGATAGAACTACTTATAATGATTTTGAGTCTGTTCAAAAATATATATGAAAATTACTTAATTACGTCCAAACGCGTCAACATTAAAGCAAAAAAAATATGCTAGTGGTAGTAATATTTCTGCTCCACCCTAAAGTCTGGTAAGGACAAATACGCTCTTACAAAAATCCGTAAGGGTTGCCAATATTTAGTCTCATTTTTAGGAGAAAAGAATCACTGAATTTAATCTTAGGATGGCGAAGGTTGCGCTTCGTGTTTCTCCTTTTTTGTTTGTGAAATCTTTGCTGGGCACAGCAAAAATGCTTAGTTTTCGATTAAAAATAAACAAATTTCAAACAGAGATTTTTTTAATAACTGAGATATGGCTTGCCTTCCAACATTATCTGTCTGAGGCCAATAGGTGTGACTCAATAAACAAATTTAAAACTGAGATTTTTTAAACAATTGAGATTTGTTTTATACTCCAACACTATCTGCTTAAGGCCAATAACTGTAGCTTTAAATTCCATTTGTGATGTATTTTTTATTGGATTGTCTAACGCTATGATATATCTGATTTTGCTACTAGCTTAGTAGCGTTAAAGAACCTTTTCATTATTGCTTTTAATATTCATTGCATTTCTAAGGAAACAGTACTTTAGATAGAGAGTGGAACTGCAGTAGCAGAAGGAAA
>NJDC01003890.1:55589-66833 GCA_002245475.1 Calephelis virginiensis
GATTGTGACCTGGATTAACATATAGGCTATTTTTAATCCCGATCGCACACCGTGTTTCTGTGAAAACGCGGGCGAAGCCGCAGGTAGCAGCTAGTTATTTATAAAAGTTGTGGATTTTCTTTCATTTAAAAAATTCTATTATAAAAATAGAAGTTAGATTGTACATAGTAAAAACTTGCAATCTATTGAATTATATTGAATTATACAACAAATATCTTGAAACATTTCCGAAATCCTGTTATATTTTTGCCACAGTTAAATTTTTAAAATGGTCTTGTGAAATTGTAAGAAAAAAATACAGACTCCTTTGTAGTAAACATTGTTTTAATAAGTGAATTCTGATTATTAAATATATTCATAATCTTTGCACAAGTGTTCTAGTCCAGATTTTAAAACAAATTTTAATTATTTTTCATTAATATATCTGATAGTATTCACACAATTTTTATTTAGTGATTTTTAAAAATGGTAAATAAATATAAATAGCCATATAATTGACAGTAATTATGGTTATTAAATTTCAATAAACAAATTATAGTGATCTAAATAACCAGTTGAACATAATTATTGTATAAAAGGGATCCATTTACTTTTTCGTAATTTAACAGTAAACATTCTTAATATTTTTACTGCTACAGCTGCATCATCTAGAAAACATATAGGCCATGTTTCATTAAATTTGAATTAGTGGAATTTTGTGATTACACAGAATAGACCTTAACAGTTATTTTTAATGGTCAGTCATAATTGTTTAATTAAAATTCAGTTGAATATGAAACCAATAAATTCCGACTTTATTTATTGTAGAGTATTTTATATATAGATCATTACAAGACTCTAAACACACGGGGTTCTCAATGCAACTGTTTTTTTTTAAGTTTTGTGTACTGGGGCAATGACAAACATATTTTAATGATTATTTTTTAGAAGGTAGGTAGGTCATGATTCCAAGTTAGTCCTATATTAATCTTTTCCTCAGGAAAATTTCCTGGTCCAACTAGTGGTTTATGAGTTACATTGACGACATGACTCAAACAAAAAAAAAAGATATAACTCAAAACTGCTAGTGGAATGTTGATAACATTTATGTGGCAACATCTCAGAATCATTAGGTATCTTTCAGAAAAAGAATTATCAAATTGTAAAATTGTAATGATAATGAAGTAGCTGGAGTTGGATTTTTTCAGTTTTATTGCCATTAAATTATACTTTTTAAATTTCAGGGTCATTGATGGCTTTGAAGCATTAGATGACTTGGAAAAAATGACAGTTAACCCAAAAACCTACAGGCCTTTAACAGAAGCAAGAATATCATCAGTGACAATACATGCAAATCCTTTGGCTGGATAAAATATAAATTATTTATAACAACTGCTTGTTTATTTACATAACTTCCTTAATAAATATTATCTCTTATTATTTAAAAAAAAGCTTTTGTTGAGAATTCTTATACAGATCTACAACTTGGGTACATCTTTTTGCAAAACTTACATTAGCAAAGCGGGCTTTGCACACTTCAGAAAAAATCTTGGATGCAAGCCCAATTTCATATTCAATGAGCAAGATGTTTAAATTGTCTACTAACTTACACATTATTTATTGTTCTTATTTACTATTCTTGTCAATTCTTAATTATATATTTGGTCAAATGAATAGTAAGTCAATAGTCAAGTAATATTTTCATAAATAACATGGGGAAACTAAACATGTGGATGTGCTAATGTATGTGTTATGTAATAATGACATTGCAGTGCTGCTTGATAAAAGGTCTTTAAAAACTGCACAGCAAAGTGTAAATAAAAAAAAACTTGAATGTGCTGTGTAAGTAAAAATTTGGTGTTTTTTATTTCAGTTATTACATTTAGGAAAAGTTTACTATCATTATTAGAAGATCATTATCTCACCTGATGGACAGTGAAGGTGAAATTATGTTAAGAGAGGACTCTTTCTGAAAGATTATTACCTTAAGTACCTAGGCAACTAAGACCTTGAATTGAAAACATTTTAATACTGATAGACAACAAAAACATAACCAAATTTCTTATGGAAAGAAATTGGGAGTTCTAAACAAAACCATACAGAAAGTTCATTTAAGCATAACTTAAAGTTAAAAAATTCATCTCAGGTTTGTAAATCATAAAAATTATCACTCATAGAAAAGTCAGAATCATTTTCTTTCTTAATTTCACAATCGGGTATTTTTTCGTCGTAATTATCAGTAAAGTGTGATTTAATATGAGCAACCAAATCTGCTTTCTTTTCAAATGTAACACCACATTCTATGCAAGGCATATTCACAACTAGGCATTCATGAGACAGCTGATGCTTCTCCAATTTGTCTTTCCTATTAAATTTTTTATCACACTGATTACAGTTGAACATTTTCATACCACAGTTTGATGTAATATGACGATCAAAGTCTCTTTTTCTAGGAAATTTCTTAAAACAAGTCTTACATTGAAACACCCTAGATCCAATATGTGCAATTGACACATGTGTTTTATAAGAATCTAAAGACGAAAATCTTTTGGGACACTGATGACATTTTATGTTCTTTGGTTTATTTTTGCTACTTATAGGAGATTTTTGTTTTGGAGATGAGTTAAGTAGTTTCCCAGAAGTGGTTGAATTTTTATGCATTTGATTCAAAAAACTTCCATCTCCAGCTATGTGATCTGGAACTCTAGGTAAGTCGTAATCATTAGATATATCTGTGTTATGGTTTGGTTGTGATAAGAGATTACTAAAGGGATTAACATTTACTACTAAATCTTGCAGTTCATTACTAGTTTGGAACTTTTTATGTTCAGGTGAGAGTGGGCCATGTCGGACTTCATGTTTAAGCAATTTATCTCTACGACCAAAAGTCAAAGGACACTTTCTACATGCATATGGCTTCATACCAGAATGAACTAATACATGTCTCTGTAAATCTCCTTTTGCTACAAAACTACGAGGACACAATGGACATACATGAGGCTTATGACCTGCATGAATTCTTAAATGTTTACTTAAATTAGTATTACGAGAGAAACTTTTTAAACAGTATTGACATTGGTATGGTCTAATACCAGTATGGACAATAGAATGTTTTCGCAGATCTGACCTTCTGCCAAAACATTTGTCACATTCTGGGCAGTGATATGGTTTATCACTGCCGTGGACTTGTTTAGTATGTGCTACATATTGACTACGCTCAGCAAACACTAAACTGCACTCAACACATTTATAAGGCATGTTGGGATCATGAAATCTTCTTTCATGTTCTTTACCTTTCTCCTGAGATACAAATGCTTGATCACAATATTGACACATAAATACATTTTTAAAATAAGATTCCGATGTAGCCTCACTATCAACAACATTATCCTGTTCAAAAGTTTCAACCTCTGGTTGATCAACATTCTCGGATTCTTCAGAAGAATCATAATCAAGGCTAGGATCTACTACCATAACAACACTATCTTCAACTATATAGCCAGCTTGCTTCGTGTTTTGAACTTCTTGAGGATTAGAGTAGTTATAATTACCAATTTCGGAAGAGTTTGAGTTGTCCATTTCATTGACACGGTTTGTAATCTGCCGCAGCCTGGTTTCATTTTTAATACACTGTAGTTTAAACTCTGAACATTCGTCTAGTTTAAATAAACACTTGTAGCATATTTTTGTAGGGAGACCATCATTTGGATCCATCTGAAAATTAAACAGGGTAATTTATTTACTAGTCACTATTTCATCATGTTGCTTATTAATGTTATTCATTGTCAATAGTAAATTTAATTTAGACAACTTGAAAAAAAATCATACTGACCTGTAACTCGAAACATTCAGTTATTTTGGAGGTTAGAGATAAATTAGTTTCATCATCTGGGGAGTTGCTAAAAATGGATACTGTGAGATTACTTTTCTTTAAGCATAATCGACATAGTGCGTGAAAATTGGCGATAATATAAGAATCATCCATTTTGAAAGTTATTCACCATTGATATCCACTTCCACCTTTGTAATTTGAAGTTGAATTTCTTTTTAAAATAAACAATGTTAAATTCAATAAAAATCAGATTAAAGATCATCGAAAAACCATATCATTAAAACAATAACTGAACAAAGGCTCAGAGGCTACGGCCCCTTGTCGCGACTACGCAATCGTTCGATCTTGATCAACTGGAGCGAAATAGGGCTGCGCTAACGGAAGGCGGCACCGCCCCAGATTTCACAAATAAATATTCACTATAAAGCAATAAAATTTCTGACATGTCTTGAAATTTGTTTTTATTTGTATAAATTTTCTTCCAATCAACAAAATTCAAATTTGAATTTGGATTTTGTAAACCCGCGCTATTTTTAAAAAGTTTTTTTAATACTCAATTAACTGGAAGTCAAAAGTCAGAACGTTGATTTGTTTTTCACTCAACCAAATAAGTACCTAACAACAGAAATAGCCAATAGAGAGCAAGTAATTTTTTCCTGCTTTGTAATATTATTGCTTGAAATAATAATTTCCGTAAAAAACAAATTCAGTGATTGGTAGCTTTCACAATATTTCAAAATTGTATGCAGCATGGGATTCAGAAACTTAACTTGTCTCAGCGCAATACACATTTTTTTGTTCAATTATTTAGAATTTATTAACCCCTGGTGGAAAAAGGGTAGTGCTATTAGTTTGACGTGTCCTAGGGTGTCACTGAGGCATGATAACTTTTGAACGGATCGACCGATTTTGATGCGGATGTTTTAGTGTTTAGCTAAACGTAAGTTTTCTCGGGGGTTATTGAAAATGTTTATTTTTTAGAGTTATTTAGTTTCTACTTAAAATACTGCGTAATCTAACTAACTAGCCTGTGACAATACATCAATTTTATATTACATGGAAATTATTTATTTTCAGATTTTTTTAATATTTATAATTTACTTATATCGATAAATAAATTGAAAACAAGGTGAGTGCTAAGTGACATAATATGCTGTTGTAATAACAAATACTTATTATTTTAAAATTTTTAATTTGAGACGTATATTTATTATCGTGATAGTGGAAATTACTGTGCTAAAAAAGTGTGTGAGCTCGAAGAGATTCGGACGAATCAAGAGTGACACTCGTTTTCCAAGTAACGCAATGCCATTTAATCGTTTTTTTTACAGATTTTTAAAAAGGAGGATATTCTCATTTTCTCAATTCGTTTAATTCTTCCTTTTAATTTTTTTTCGCCATCACTGCGATCGCAGGAAGTTCCGGAACGGCAACGGCATACCGTTACTTTGGAACGTAGTTCCGTGTTGACACTTGACAGATCATAGCGGTCATTTTAATCAGTGATCACAGTGATGTTATTTAATGCCCACTTCTAGGTACGACATTTACCTTATCTCTTCGAGAGTTTTGGCGCCATCGTGAAAGAAGATGCCCATAATTTGTTTTATAATGTATATAACATACTTTGATTAATCATTTACTTAAGACCCTGTCATGACTTTGTATATAACGACTTTTGACTACCTACTAAAAAGAATTTATAAATACGAAAGACATGCAGCATATCCTAAAGGTCTTAGTCGGCCGCAGAAAAAGGGCAAATTGACTTAAAAAATGACTTGACCTAACTATTCTTGCCGCCATAATGACACTTGACACTGTAATGTTCCAGCCCGTTAGGGTTGCCAGTAGGTTTTTGCAGTATAAGCCTAACACAGAACATCTCTGGCATAATACAGCAATCCATCTTTGGGTTGTGAAAACTAGCTCGTCTATACAATGGTGCCTATTAAAAGATAGCGGCCATTGTTGATGGGACGGAGCGTATCGGACCGGGGCGCATCGCATTGCAAAGCACATTGATGCGGGCCTGGCCGCATTGCATCGGCGGATTTTTGTTACTCAATACCTGAGTAAAGCATACAAATATAGAGGCTTCATTTGATGTTAAAATCGTCAAGTTTAGAAAGTGGCACCATCTAGTAGTCATACGAATAGTCAAGTATGGAAAGTGGCACCTCTAGTAGTTGTCATACAAAACTTTAGCGTTAAATGCCATGAGTGCTCTATTTTTGATAGTGATATCGTGATCTTTGGTCACTTTAGGCCATCTTTATGGATAGCGCCCACTGTTGACGGGGCGGAGCGTGTCGGGCCGGGGCGCATTGCATTGCAAAGCCCACTGATGCGGGAAGGGCCGCATTGCATCGGCAGATATTTTACTTAGTACTTACTCCACCATCTGTGCTTAGTACCAAAGTAGAACAACGAAATAGAGAGGCCATTCGACGGTAAACTCTTCAAATATGGAAAGTTGCGCCATCTATTAGTTGTCATACGAATCTTCAAGTATGGAAAGTGGCGACTCTAGTAGTTGTCGTACGAAATTTTGGCGTTAAAATACCATAGTGCTCTTTTCTTAACAGTGATATCATGATCTTTGGTCACTGTAGGCCGCATCGCAGTATGTGCGCGAGGTGCCTCGCGCAAATCCGCCTCGGAAAAATCCACCCTGATGCGGCCCGACACAGTGGGAGTTGCTCCATAAAAAATGTATGCAAGCGACCTAAGCGAATTATTGCGCTGCGATGCACCCTGTCCTGGCCCGTCCAATTAGGTGCTATCCTTAGGCGGCATCGGGAAATGTGCGCAGGATGTTTCGCGGAAATCCGCCCCGATGCGTCACGGGCCCCGGCACAGTGGGCGATAAATATTTTTGTGTCCTAAAAAGCATATTATCTATATTTCCGCCCTAAATTTGGGGCAAAAAGTCCTAATTTGAGAAGCCTGTGTCCGACACCCGATCTTGGTATTTTGCCGCTCCAGGCAAAATATATTTGCCGCCTTTTACCCATAGTTTAAGCCATAGACGGTGTAATTTTAAGCTATAAACAAAACAAGTTTCGTTCAAATATAAATTGAAAAACTGTTACTTGGACTTACAGAATTGCTTTTGCCACTCCTCAGATTGGCCGCCCGAGCAATAGCCCGTTTAAGATATCTCATACGCAAAAAGGGACAGTATGGCCAAAATGCCTTAGCCTGTTCCAAGAAAGGGACAAATTAATGAAAAAAAAATCATATGGCCACATGGGAGTTTTGGCCACTGAGCGTTAGCTGTGTAGTTTGAAGGGCAATCATGGGCACCGGCGGCAGGGTGAAAGAGGATTCAACTGCACCCCCCTGTCCGGAAAGAATTTAGATATAAAAAAATACCGGACTGAACTTGCGGGTGAGTAATGCTTTTCGAGACTATGTATGTATCTAATGTTTGTGTACGTATGTAAATATTTATGTTGCTTTACATATTTATTTCGATGTTTTATATTAGTTAACAGTATGTATAGATGGAGATGCACCCCCCTAAAAATAATCCTGGCGACGCCCATGAGTGCAATCCATCTAAGCAAAATTTCTTTGCCGGTACAAAATTCTAAAGGGAAATATACTGTTTACAATTTCTTAAGTTCATTTCATTTAGATTATATGCTTAATAATTTATCAGCTCATTAACAGACTCTCTATAGATATTTCCTTTACTTTACGGGTTGGGATCCATCGCCTTACCTTTTCCTGCAGTCATACTGGCTCTGTCATGTTCCGGCTAGGAGGGTAGGGTAGCAGCTAAACTTGTTCAATAGGCCTAATATCTCGGCCATAGGGCAGCTTAGCACCTGCCACTTCTATGCCGTCGATATGCCCCGGTTATCTCATACAATCAGGAGAGCCGTGTCACTTGTGCTTGTTAGATAACCCCTCACGCAATAAAAATTATAAGGTAAGATAAATTAAATAAAGTGTGATTGGGATTAACATGGTCAAAATACTTACACGGCACTCATTATATGTATCACAACTATCTTCATAGCTCAAATATGAATTTCGCCTTACACAAATTCTAATAGCTGTGATTATATGGCCAATACCTGTGGAGAGAATATTTCTATTTTATGATATTGGAAGGCAAACAAGCAGATTTCCTGATGGTAAAATATTTACGCAGCCTAGACACACAAACGCCGGGATTTTAGGCCTCGAACAAAAGTAAGTTTACCGGCTACCTTACAGCAAAGGTTACGACGAACACTTCGTTTTGGTAGCGGGAATAGGTAAGGAGGTGTTAACAATCCGGACGAGTCGCTGATGAACTTTACCACCTAGTTAGATGACACGGTGTTAGTGTCGGTAAGCCGATTCACGCCTTTTACGAGCTGCTTGGCAGGAAGGCAGATGGTCTATTCTGCAAAAGAGCCCGGACAAACGCGGGGAAATCCTAGTAAATCGGATGCTAGTAGAGCTTAATTTATACATGGGGCACACTAAAAGTTTTGCACTTCTAGCTAATCGGAACAATTTGAATTTCGAAAATTATATTTTGAAAATGTTGCTACCTCCTTATTAATAAAAAAAAAACAATTGGAGGGAAATAATTTGTCAATTGTGTTTTTTATCACACATCAAAGTTTTACGTACGCAACGAAAATGACATTCCAGGAGATATAGATATTATGTTGATTGGAGCTTCGCTTTTTCCGCACCTCCTGTTGTCACATAGAGTTCAAGGTCATCTTTCATAACCCGCACCATTTGTATTAGAAACCGTACTCGGATATATTAAGTAAATAAATATTTATCTGTATCTTATTGCTGCTCTGTAGAGCCGCTAGAGTCCACTCTTCGTCGTTTCTGGGAGAAAGAAGAGGTGGATGTCCCCGCTTCGCTCAGCCCTGATGACAAAGAGACTGAAGAAATTTACAGTCGCACAACTGTTCGTGATAGTAATGGCCGTGGCGTAGTTGGAGACTCTCGCCAAATGGCTGAGAAACGCTTTCAATGTTTAGAGTGCAAGATGTTCGCTTCTCCTAAGCTGAAGCAAGCTTACGACGAAGTCATCAGTGAATATTTGCAAGAGGGTTACATTTCACCAGTGTTGGATGGTGCATGTGACTCTCCCTCCTATACTATACCGCATATGGGAGTTATTAGGGAAGATAAGCTTACGACCAAGTTTCGTATGGTTTTAGATGGTAGTTCTAAAACTAGCACGTCTATTTCACTTATCGATATCTTAAACGGTGGACCGAATCTCCAGGGTAATTTGTTTAATCTAATTCTGAATTTTCGCTTGTTCTCTATCGCATTATCAGCTGACATCCGACAGATGTTTCTTTGTATTGGAATACACGAATCCGATCGTAAGTTCCAACGCATTTTGTATAGATGTAACCCACAAGAACCTCAACAAGATTATGAATTTAACCGCGTTTGCTTTGGGCTGAAGTCGAGTCTTTTCCATGCTCCACGTACAGTTAAGCAATTGGGTTTAGGACGAATGCGTTTCTTATCTAAAAGCCAAAGTGACAATTGAGACTGTACTCTATATAGATGACTTCGTTTATAGTGTTAGCGAACGAGGTAGAGGCCATTAAAACATCTTCTCAATTAATTAGTTTGATGAAAGCTGGACAGTCTGATCTTGTCAAATGGATTAAATGGTTTAAGATTCAATTCATTTATCACATCGTCTTTCAACAGCTAAAAGCTTTGACTATGATGATTCGCATAAGATTTTAGGGTCATCTACGTCAGACATGTTTCGTATAGATATTACTTCTACGCCTCAAGTTTGCACCAAACGCGTTATATTGTCTTGTGTTGCTAAAATATGGGATATAATGGGTTTTATAGCCCCAGTAGTTTTGTTCGCTAAGCTACGTATAAAAGAACTTTGGTTAACGCATTGCGATTGGAATGATTCACCACCTGAACAAATCTCTAAATTGTGGGGTCGTTTCAGGGAAGAGCTGCCTTTGCTTAACCAGATACAGATACCACGTCACGTTGGTATTACGCCAGATAGTATCATCACCTTAGTAGGATTTGGTGATTCAAGTCAAAAGGCTTATGGTGGGGTAGTCTATATTCATGTTCAAGAGGGTAACACAATTTACGTTAGTCTCATTAGCGCTAAGTCGAAGGTAGCTCCTAGTAAAGTAGTTTCGCTCGCAAGATTAGAACTCTCCGCTATTTTATTGTTAGTACAAATTATTGACAAATTAGAAAATGCTGTCGGCATCGTATTGACATAAGTAGAATTTTCGCATTTTCAGATTCCACTGTCGCATTGTGCTGATCACATTTGTCTCCCCACCGCTGGCACACGTTTGTCGCAAATAGAGTGACAAAATTCCAGAACTGTATAATAATAACAGAATTGTCATCTCAAAATCTTTACCATGTCGCTGGTTCGGAAAACCTAGCCGACTGTTTGTCGCGAGGCCTGACCCCTGCACAGATTTTAAAACACCTTCTATGGTTTAGTGGTCCATCATAGATCCATGCTCCAACGAATCAGTGGCCGATTAAACCTGTTAATCCCTCCACGGTGTCGGAGCCACCCGAAGAGAAGAAACATATATTCATCTCTACCTCCGGAAAGCTCGGCAATTTTATTGTTAGCAAGTCGCTTATCTTCATGATCACGTCTGTTACGCTGTGTAGTATACGTCTATCGTTTTCTTAGAATATTGTCAACTCGCGGCCATATCACCACTACTGACCTTAATAAGGTAGAATTATTAGTTCTTCACGAGCTTCAACGTTTACACTTTGCTATAGAGTTTGGAAATTTAGATTTAGGTAAACCTTGTAGTCGCGCTTTTCAGCGTTTAAAACCATTTTTAGACAACGGATTGATACGCGTAGACGGGCGTTTAAGTCAGTCGAATCTAGGATTCGATCAAAGACACCCTATCGTTCTACCCTGCAAGGACCACGTCCTTGATTTAGTAGTAGATTATCACCATAGAGTTAATTGTCACGCTGGCCTTGAATTGTTAATGTCGATTTTAAGACAAAAATATTGGATTCTATCCGCTCGCAATTTGATTCGTTCTAGAGTGTACATGTGCTTACCATGTTTTGAGCTTCGACCGTGCTCTTTCGCTCCATAAATGGCTGATCATCGCACGTGTCGTGTTGTAGAAACAGTCGAGTCATTTGTATATTTAGGTACAGACTATTGCGGACCTTTTAAAGTGTCTATGTTGCGTGGTAGAGGTATCTGCTCTACGAAAGCTTATGTCTGCCTCTTCGTTTGTATGACTACGCGAGCCGTACACATAGAATTAGCTAGGGAGTGAAAATAAAGACAGTGTTGTGGTCATAATTAAAGAAAGAAAGAAAGAAAGAAAGAAAAAATATTTATTTGCGGAATATGAGTGTTACAAAGATGTTACAAAATTATTTAAGCCTTCCTACATATTCTACCA